>JAGDQO010001018.1:1200000-1504194 GCA_018342035.1 Solanum appendiculatum | reverse complement strand
TCCACTCCGTCATATCTTCAAATTCAAGCTTCTCAAGACACTTAAAAGGTTTTTTGGATGACCAACTCCCATAGAATTCTTCCGTCACCTCAGTTATTCCATGCATCCCTCTAATGGAAAGGAATTTCAAACAAGGGAGTTGTCCTAGTGCTGGCAAGGAATAACAGTCCTTGCAGTTTTTAAGAGACAATTCTACTAGCTTAAGAAATGAAAGATCAGCTAGCCAATTTGGAAATTTTGTCCCTCTATATGCGGTGATTTCGAGTTGTTTTATGTTTTTATGTGGGCGTAGCTCATCAAGTATGTCTCTTTCAGTTTGTAAATTGTCGGCACTACTACTTTCACTCCACTCCAAAGATAACTTCTCAACATGATTTTTCTCCCTCATCTTTGCCTTCACAGCTTCCATTCTATCAACCACATTTTGCAACTCTACAACTGATAGAGATCCATACAAGTTTTTTACTTCACCCAAATCTTCCATTCTCAAACCACCTAAAAGAAACTTGGCTCCCACTAGCACTTGAAGGCTTTTCAACTTGCTTAGATGTAGCGGCATCTTCAAGCTACAAGTGTTGCTTATGTCAAGATGATGCAAGTTAATCAACTTCTCCATCTGCGGTAGCTCCTCAAGATTAGCACAAGATGACACGAGAAGTGTCTCTAAGTTATACAATACACAAATGGAATCTGGCAACCTTTTAATCTTTGTCCGAGAAATATCCAAAAATCTCAGGAGCTTTAATTTGATAAACAAGTCATTTGGCAACTCCTAAATCTTGTAATGAGACAACGATAATGCCCTTAAGGATGTTAGTCTTGGCAATATGTTATGCAGCACCCTCGTGCTTAGCTTTATTTGGCAATAATGGAGCTGGATATTGATTGAAAGTAATGTCCTCAGCTGCTCTGATGTAAAGAGTGATTTCAATTTCTCAAAGTCACCACCTTGTCCCATTGAATAGGACATGTGCCAACATTGTTCCAACATATGCGATCCTTTGTTCTCTTCCAACCTTATACAAAGATTTGAAGATGCAATTTGGGCCAAATCATTGACAAGATCATGCATTGAAAATTCCTCTACGCCTCTTTCAAAAGACTCCGAGACCATTTCGAACAGTGATCTTGATCTCAACTCGAGAAAATATGGGTTACCTGAATGGAACTGCTGTACCAGACCATTAGCAATCCACAGGTGAATAACTTGGTCTTTGCAAAATTGATAATCTTTGGGATATATTGCACAACAAGCAAAACATTGCTTCAAACGTGCAGGAAGATCATTGTAGCTCAACATCAGCACTGGTAATATACCATTTGAACAACTTGGAAGCTCCCATATTTCACTTCTTAAAATATCTCTCCACTCATCCACCTCTGATTTGCCGCGTAAAATACCAGCAAGTGCTTTTAGAGCTAAAGGCAACCCTTTGCACTTGTCTGCAATTTGTTTTCCAACCTCTTCAAATTCTGGATGTTCCTCAGGATCCCTATTTTCTGGTGAATGTCGTTTGAATAAAGCCCAAGAGTCTTCACTAGACAGAATTCCCACGTAGATTGCCACATGACTCATCATCAAGGCAACACTCTCTTTACGTGTCGTCATAATGATCTTACTTCCTATATCTCCCTGTACAAAAAGATTTCTCAAGTCATCCCACTCAGGATAGTTATCATTCCACACGTCATCAAGGACAACAAGTAAATTTACCCTAATAAATACATTTTCTTCATAATTCTAGAACCATCTATTACATTCCGCCAAGGATAAAAAGGTAAATTTGTGAAATTAGAAGTAGAATTGACTAAAATTGCATCAACGTGATAATTATTGTAGTGGTTATTTGAATCCCAAGTTTCATTGTGTTGCACTAAAATTGTAACATTATCCATCAATGGAATTGGAAACTTCAAACCCTATGAAATTTGAATTTTGAATAATATGTCTTTTAACTTGGTCTCATTTCACATTTATGCCCTCCAACTTTGGGTATGCACAAGTTAGCACTTTAACTTGTATAAAGTTGAATAAGTAGACACATGAGCCTTACGTGGTATAATACACATAGGACACTACGTAGGATGAAAATTGCCATGTAAGATGTCACTTAGGACTCTTGTGTCTACTTATTCAACTTTATACAAATTTAAGTGTCTATTTATGCACATCCAAAGTTGGAGGACATAAATGTGTGTTGAGGCCAAGTTAAAGGGTATATTATTTTTATATTAGATTTAAGTTAATTTCACGGGATTCAGCCAATTGTCTTGATTGTGACTGCTCTACTCTTTTACAAAGATGTCGAGATGTACTAGTGATTACATCTTTTCTTTTGTAATCGTCCTGTTCACGATATAGATTACTACTTGATCTTACTAGTCAAAATAGCAAGAGGGTTAGACTAATTTTGATGTCCTATTTGAAAAATGATAAAAGCTAAGCTAAATCTTGGTTGTTTTGTATCCTTTGAAGTTTGAGCAGAGGTTCTTTATTTGTTGTAAACCAGTTACTCTGGCGAGTTTTCACGGGATCACTACATTAAAAATGGTCTTTAGCGGCAATAGCTTAATTGCCGCTAAAAACATATTTTTAACGGCATTTAGCACTCTTTGAAAATGTCCCTTTAGCTTATAGCAACACTGGATCCAATGACATTTAACTAATGCCGGTAAAGGCTTTATCACTCTCTGTTAATATGTATATTTATTGCCGCTAAAAGTGATTGTTATTGTATAGTTATATTTTTTAGTTTACACTTGTATACCCAATATAACTGATATGAGTTGTGGTGAGATAGTTGAGATTTTTCTACCCTTAATTAGAATTTAGGAGCACAAGCCGTGTAATGGAAAAAATCATGTCTAGAGCGCCGCCCCTTGAAATGCGTAAATTCGAATTTAGTCGGACTCCAATGTTGATACCAAGCACCGGATGAGAAAACAATGTATCCACTATAAAAATATATAACATGTTGCTAACTACGAAAATGATATATCCATCTTCAGTTGCAATTGTTGTTCAAAATCATCTAATCAGATCTCCATCAAATGACTTCAAATTTTACAGACACAATCTCTTTAGACTATTCCAACAAGTCTAAACAACACTTCAAATTATTTCTCACACACACACAAAAAAGAGAAGACACGACTTGAAATTCAAATCCACTTCTTCGAGCTTATTCAACCATCGCGAGTTATCTTTCTAAATTGATTTTCCGTACACAAATCTTACAAAATCAGTACTCTTACCACTAGTTGAGTCCCAAACATATTTACAAATCGAGTTTGTCAACTTACTATTAAGAGCTGGTTTGGGTTATATACAATATGGATAAAACTAATTTCATTTTCTTGTTACTTCTAGAAACATGAAATAGTATCAGCCGTACAATGTTTTTAATCGCCCTTCTTTGATAGCCCCATCTCAAAGACTTGCCTATAACATCAGACCTGAGTTCACTGTGGACGACATAATAGCTTTAGCAGGAAGAACAAAAAAATAAAAAAGAACTGGCAAACAGATGTAAAAATAGCAGCAGCACCTTAGAAGCACTTCCTGCGGACAATGGATGGACCAGACTTGTCGTACTCGCCCTTCAAAATCCACGTCTGATTAAGCACAGAACATGTTTAAGTTAGCAACAACATAGTTCAAAATGCAGTTTAAAATTGAAAAAGTATATGCAAGAGAAGATTTTTAAAAATAAAGGCTTGCCTGCTGGAAGGTGCTAAGTGATGCAAGGATGGATCCTCCAATCACTATCTGCTGGGAGCGAAGACAGTGATTTCCTTACTCATACGATAAACATCCTGCAAATGTATGTAGTCGTCTGGGAGCTATGCGAAAGAAAAAAAATGTGTAGCTTTTTTGTCTGCCTCCCGTACCTATCAAAGATTCTATTAACATTGCAGATGTAACTATCTTACCTCTTTCACACTGTGGGTCTATGTCTTCATCCTGGATTCTTCATGATAGATTCCATTTTCCTCCTAAAAAGAAATTTCTGTCAGTCAACTTGCAGCTAACCATCTTCGTGTCATCGTTGGCTAGAAGTTTCATCATAGTTCTTTTCAGTGGAGGAGCTGCTCCTGGCAGTTTCAATCTCCTGTTCATAGTCAAGAGACACATAGGCAAGGTTTTCCTTCATGTCATTTCACAGGAGGCAGGAGTCAGGAGGATGGTGATTTGCCCTCCCTCCTCTCTAGTCCACCCGTCATATCAGCTTCTGGTTTCTACTAACAAAATAAATAATGAGCTCAGTTCCACATAGAACATCCTTTAAAAGCTAGGAAGCAGCAAAATATATTGTTTTGCCTAGCATTTTTAGAACATGTTGACCACTATAATAGCTGTAAAAGGAAAAAGAAAAATCAGACCTCACACTAAATAAATCCGGAAGCACAAATAAACAAATGCATGAGCATGGAAGCAAGATAGCGAGAGAACTCAATACATTGTTATTTTATTGATCGTATATATTCAGCTTTGTGAAACTCAAGTAGAAGAAAAGACATACATGTCAAGCTGGAATGAGTGGTCAATTGCATATTTGCATGAGAGTTGTTGATAGCTAAAAGCAAATAAACTTGCAGAAATCAAAGAATACCATGAAGATACAACAAATTGTGTCAGGAGTTTCAACAATCAAGAGAATACATTAAGATAAGTGAACCTTACCATCTATTACATCCATAGTCCTGATGCTCAATCCAACATGAGAATAAAAACCACTTAAAGATTCAACAACTTTCCCTTCTCGACTTGACCAGAGAGACCTTCGAAACTTTTCACTTCCCAAATAATTGTTGAGCCTTGTCAAAATCCTAACAATGAAAAAGTAATATCTTTCCTTATAATCTATGACCATAATGTACAATATGTCTCTTATGTGTTACATTAAATAACCTTTTTCTCATGTACCTTTGGGTTTCATTAGAGCTGGATGTTCCATTTGCTGCAAGTCATGCTTCATCTCGAAAAAGCCAAAGTAGAAGGTTGTACGACTTGGAAATCACAACCTCCTTACTGAAAGCAATTAAAAAGACATGTTAGAATTCTTAGCCAATCCGCGTATTACAATTACAGACCAGCCAACGCACGTCGCTCTATATATAGTTGCACATGAATGATTCCTCTAGACAAGTAATAAAATGTGATTAGACTACAAAAAGTGATTCCTAAACTTACTACCTAGTGAAGAAGTTTCTAATTCAATACGTCAACCATGGCTCACACGCAATTTTTTTAAGAACAAAACATTGTGAAGGGAGCCAAGCTGCCAGTTCATCTTCATTAATAAAGAACTGAAAGCTTCTCAATTGTTAAACCTCCAGCATACATCATGTTATGGCACAATTAAATATGTCGAAACGTTGAAGGATAGTGTAAACACAATGTATCCTGCATAGATTTATTTAAAAGATTTTCTATAGTGACAACAGATCTTCATTCTACAGTTCAGCCAAGTTTCATTCTTGACATGGGATGTTTGATGCGTACCAGAACTAAAAACTTTCGATTAAAAATAGTTGCACAAGCTACATACGATGTCTTTCGCAATTGAGATGTGAAATTAAAATGTGATAAAGAGCATAAACCCATGAGAAATGAGAAATCAATCCAATACCCCTTCAAGCGACTGTCCATTCAGTAGAGAAGTGCAGCAGAACTGTCCTTTTACCAACTGATCGAGCTAGAGCGGTAACAGCTTACATATATTGTTACCAAAATCCTGACAAAGAAAAAAAATTGCTTAGTTGATATCCGATAATCATTAATAAAAACCTAATATAGTGCTTGGTGCTTTTAGTTGTTAAATTTATTGGGAAGCAAGCATTTGAATTTTTGATACATAGGAAACAATTTTGTGAGAGCAAATTAATTTAATTCCTATCCACACTACATTTCGCTTTACAGTGTTGATGATTTCTCAGCTCAACAAGATATCAAAAAAGTAAAAGAATTGACAAAAAAGCATGAGTAAAGCATTATTTTGTTATCTAACCTTGAATTCATACCGAGCAGGATATATACTTCCTTGACTTTCTGCTAGCTCTGAGGCGTCATTCGAGGTTGAGCAATAGACATAATTTGAAGGAACCTTCATAATCTTCAAAGTTGTCTGAATATCAAAACCAAGAAAACTGATGTAATAATGCAGTGGCATCAAATCAATGTGGTACAACATGGCGTAAAATACTAGTGATTACATCTTCTCTTTTGCGATCGTCCTGTTAACGTTATAGATTACTACTTGATATTACTATTCAAAATGGCACAAGGTTCGACTAATTTTTGCATCATGCTTCAGTTACCAAGATGCTTAGATATCCTGAAGCAGGAGCAAAACATTATTTTGTTATCTAACCTTGAATTCACCCCGAGCAGGATATATACTTCCTTGACTTTCTGCTATCTCTGAGGTGTCATTCGAGGTTGAGCAATAGACATAATTTGAAGGAACCTTCATAATCTTCAAAGTTGTCTGAATATCAAAACCAAAAAAACTGATGTAATAATGCAGTGGCATCAAATCAATGGCATAAAATAATGGAAGCAGATATTTAAATTTGAAGCTTGATGTAACTCTTATCAAGGTGTTGGCTACCTGATTGAGAAAATGAGGTTGCATTTCTTGGACCCTTTTATCTCTGTAGAAGAAATAAAAAATGTGGAACAAGTTTCATGATGGGAAGTGATTGGAGATTCGTGGCTATAAAATAAATCTTGCACTATCACCGTTTGCATCATTACAGGTTCTCCCAATCATCACAAGCATTCCTCATCGATCTCTATGATGGGAATTTGAGCAATATTTAGCCAGTATTCCCCCTTGTCAAATTCTAGTAGTGGTGTGAGCAATGGGCAGTTGCGAATATCTAGTTTAGAGAGGGAAGAGGGCATCCCTTTTACTGGAAGAGATTGGAGATTAGGGCAATCATAGATGGTCAGCTCAGAGAGGGAGGAGGGCAGCTCCGATTCGGGAAGTGATTGGAGATTAAGGCAATGGGAGATCTCCAGCTGAGAGAGGGAGGAGGGCAGTGCTGATTCAGAAAGTGATTGGAGATTAGGGCAATTTCTGATGGTCAGGTGAGAGAGGGAGGAGGGCAGTGCTGATTCAGAAAGTGATTGGAGATTAGGGAAATTCCTGATGTGTAGACTTTGAAGCGAAGTGAGGTGCAAAAACTGGCCTTGTTCCAGCAGTGACTGAATTTGAGGTAAATCACCCTCAATATATAGATATTGAAGAGAGGTGAGGCTTTTGAGAACTTGGCTGCTTAATGTTTTCAGACTGCGTATGGTAAGTGTTTGAATAGAGGAAGGCAACTCCCAATTCTCACCACCAACAATCTCTTCGTCACTCCCATCATGAAAGATACATAACTTTGTGAGTCTCTGTAAACGCCACTCCTTTCGGCCGTTCACCAGTTTCTCGCAATTGATGATTAGAAGGAGTTGTAAATTGCAGGGCAATCCTCCTTCAGGAAATGACTCTATTTCTGGACAATGCCACAGATTCAGTTCCTTAAGAGATGGAAGGAGTTGCTGCATACGTTCTGGCAGCCACTTCAGCTTCCAACAGTTGACAATAATCAGTGACGTCATCTGGGTCCCCCCACATGCCACCGAAAGTTTTTCAAGATTCTCACAATTCCAAATATCGAGTCTTTCAGTGGCAGTAGGAATCAATAACCTAGTAAGGTTCTGGCAACCATCTACAGTCAATTGGCGTGCTCTTGGGAGTAACTCAGCTGATATATCATCTATACAATCACATTCTTCCACTCTCAGATAATCCAGAAACATCTCACCAACTGGCGCTTCCAATTTCAATTTCCGGCAACAAACTATGGATATTCTCTTCAAGGTACTGGGCAGTATGCTAAAAGGAAAGGAGGTAAGAGAGTTACAATCAGTAATATATAATTCAACAATCTGCTTCATTCCCTCAAGTTGGGATCTAAACATTTGAGCTTCATCAAAAACAACTCCAACCTTCGAAGAACCAATAACTTCAAAACTTTTTAAACTTGAAAGTTGGATGGGTGTATCCAAACTGAGTTCAGGGCAATTTTTAATAGAAAGCTTCACAAGTATAGGGAACTCTCCATTTCCTAGTACGTGCCATTGCTTCCACTCCGTCATATCTTCAAATTCAAGCTTCTCAAGACACTTAAAAGGCTTTTTGGAGGACAAACTCCCATAGAATTCTTCCGTCACCTCAGTTATTCCATGCATCCCTCTAATGGAAAGGAATTTCAAACAAGGGAGTTGTCCTAGTGCTGGCAAGGAATAACAGTCCTTGCAGTTTCTAAGAGACAATTCTACTAGCTTAAGAAACGAAACATCAGCTAGCCAATTTGGAAATTTTGTCCCTCTATATCCGGTGATTTCGACTTCTTTTATGTTTGTGTGTGGGCGTAGCTCATCAAGTATGTCTCTTTCAGTTTGTGAATTGTCGGCACTACTACTTTCACTCCAATCCAATGATAACTTCTCAACATGATTCTTCTCCCTTATCTTTGCCTTCACAACTTCCATTTTATCAACCACATTTTGCAACTCTACAACTGATAGAGATCCATACAAGTTTTTTACTTCACCCAAATCTTCCATTCTCAAACCACCTAGAACAAACTTGGCTCCCACTAGCACTTGGAGGTTTTTCAACTTGCTCAGATGGAGCGGCATCTTCAAGCGACAAGTGTTCCTTATGTCAAGATGACGCAAGTTAATCAACTTTTCCATCTGCAGCGGTAGCTCCTCAAGATAATCACAAGATGACAGGAGAAGTGTCTCCAAGTTATACAATGCACATATGGAATCTGGCAACTTTTTAATCCATGTCCTAGAAAGGTCCAAAAACCTGAGGAGCTTTAATTTGATAAACAAGTCATTTGGCAACTCCTCAATGTTGTAATGAGACAATGATAATGCCCTTAAGGATGTTAGTCTTGGAAGTACGTTATGCAGCACCCTCTTGCTTAGCTTTATTTGGTAATAATGGAGCAGGATATTGATGGGAAGTAATGTCCTCAGCTGCTCTGATTTAAAGAGTGATTTCAATTTCTCAAACTCACCATCTAGTCCTGTTGAATAGGACATGTGCCGACATTGTTCCAGCATATGCGATTCTTTGTTCTCTTCCAACCTTATGCAAAGATTTGAAGATGCAATTTGGGCCAAATCATTGACAAGATCATGCATTAAGAATTTCTCTATTTTCCCTTCAGAAGGATTTGGGACCCTTTCGAATAATGATCTTGACCTCAACTCGAGAAAGTATCGGTTACCTGAATGGAACTGCTGTACCAGACCATTAGCAATCCACAGGTGAATAACTTGGTCTTTGTGAAATTGAAAATCTTTGGGATATATTGCACAATAAGCAAAACATTGCTTCAAATGTGTAGGAAGATCATTGTAGCTCAACATTAACGCTGGTAATATACCATTCGAACAACTTGGAAGCTCCCATATTTCACTTCTTAAAATGTCTCTCCACTCATCCACCTCTGATTTGCCGCGTAAAATACCAGCAAGTACCTTTAGAGCTAAAGGCAACCCTTTGCACTTGTCTGCAATTTGTTTTCCAACCTCTTCAAATTCTGGATGTTCCTCAGGATCCCTATTTTCTAGTGAATGTCGTTTGAATAAAGCCCAAGAGTCTTCACTAGACAGAATTCCCACGTAGATTGCCACACGACTCATCATCAAGGCAACACTCTCTTTACGTGTCGTCACAATGATCTTACTTCCTATATCTCCTTGTACAAAAAGATTTCTCAACTGATCCCACTCAGGATAGTTATCATTCCACACGTCATCAAGGACAACAAGAAACCTTTTTCCATTCAGCCTTTCCTTCAATTTGACTTGTAGCTGATTAAGATTGTTGTGGACATCCTTCGAGTCAAATGAGTCAATTTCTTGAAGTAACCCTTTCGTTATTCTCAAAGCATCATATGGCTCAGAAACACAAAACCAAGCTTTCAAAACAAAATGTTTCTGCACTCTCTCATCATTGTAAACCGCTTTAGCAAGTGTTGTCTTACCCACGCCGGCCATTCCAACAATAGGAACTACAGCCAGATTTTTTCCCTTTGTATCCTTAGACAATAAACGGCCAATCAAATTCTCTATTTCATTCTGCCTTCCAAAGATATCAGAATCATCAACCAAATAAGTTGAAGGTGTTCTAGTTTCTTGTTTAGTCGAACAAAAATGTTCCTTTAAGCCAAGGCGACCAATTTGCTTTTCCAACACCTCCAATTTTTTAATAGTGTCTTCCAACTTGTTCTTTATGTTAAGAAAGAAATCATCACTTACTTGCTGTTTGCTTGTTTCTGCAAGATTTTGATGCTGGCCTTCCACCTTAAGCCTCAAAGCTTCATAATTGACTTCTTCTATCAAGTTTTCAGTGCCGTCCACAGCACTCTGAAGCTTATTTAACCACTGGCTCACAAATTGATTTGATGCTTTCTGATTCTCTGCATCACTTAGCACAATTTGAAGACCAAGCAAAATATCCCCCAGCTTCTCAAAGAGCTGAACATGATCCTTATGCTTCCGAAACATGTTGAGCAGATCACCCTGAAGAGCAAGCCTATCAAAGAGAACATTCAAAGCTGAAGAGAGAAATGCACCACCAACTGCTAAGCCAATCTCCATTTCTGAGATCTGCAAAGCAAAACAAGGAAACACAAAATGATTCTTTAACAAGATATATTTTCAAATAGTCTCTGTTATGAGCTTTATTTTACCTGTTGAATGCTAAGAGTAATTTGCAAACAAAAATGCAAACTTTCTAGTGCTCTTACTTGTAATTGGTACAACTGTGTTTGCAAACTGTCCTTTTTTCAATGGAGTCTGGTTTTTCATTACTTTTTCACTTCAATAATTGAAGCAAGAGAATAAGGGTGGGTGTAGAAAGGGTCCCCAAGTAATAAATTTCTACACACTTCATTATTACCATGCTAAAAGGGACAACCATATCATGAATATGTTAGTGCAACGGTAAATTTGTCTTCGTGTGACTTATGGGTTACACATGTTAATTACCTAAGATTATTGTTTCGTTAGGAAGACAAGATGCAGTGGCTCAATTTTCGTTCACAACGATCATTAGATTAGTCCCCGGGATGATCAATTCTAAGGATTTATACGTTGGGAAAACGAGGAAGAAAATGGAGCTTCAAGCTAAGTAAGATATATTGTTTCATTCATGAAATTTAAGATCATTTTGAGTGAGAGAAAATGACATCACTGAGTTTTGGATGAAAAATGTAACTTTGTCCTGCTTTTAGTTAACTAACAATGCTAAGAATATTGACAATAGATCCTGAAAAGATTCTCTTGATCTCGCAACTGTGTGAAGTAATGTAGCTTTAATTTTTTTAAAGCAGTTCAACCTTCCAGAAAAATTTCTAGCTCTGACACCGACGTTGATATCTGGTTGTGAATCCATGTAATCATACGATCATCGTTCATCCTGAATCAACCAAATTATCAAAATAACATGAATTTTATACACTACACAATTAAGTCACAGAACTATTGTTTGTCACATTAAAGTAACTGACTGTATCCACTATAACAATAAAATCACCCAGCATCGAAACAGAGACATGATTTTCACCAGAACTTTGTGAGCTTATAAATTTGTAAATATCCTCAACATATTTCACAATAGCCAAGTGTCAATATTATCAATCTATATTTTTAGTTTGTCGAAGAGTCAAGAAGTAGCCTGAAACATAATTGATCAATTATACTATATACTGATGTTGCTTTATTTTTCTACCATTCAATAGGATCTCTTCAACGGTTTTAATATCTTCGTTAGCGGTATAACACTTAAGATGCATTCAATAATCAAATTATTGTTAAGATGCATTCACAGTTCAAAGGAGAGAACCATGCTCACCCAGAAAACTTCAGGAATCAGGACTGCTGCAACTTGGAAGCATCGAAAATTAAACTGTAAAATCCATTCAAAAAACAAATTAGAAATCGGAAAAGTAACACAAACAGAAATCGTGTAAAATAATAAAATCAACATGCCTTTAGAGAAATATTTTATGATTGAATTGAAGAAAGTGAATTAAACAAAGAAGAGCCAAGTCTGTAACATCTAATTGACTCGGACACACTTTATCCCTGTTATAAGATAAATTTTTTATAAATGTGTAAATGAAGCATCACAATTAGGAGCTGTGAAAGCAGACACTAGATGTTATCATTTTTACTGGAGAGTATGTATCAAAGTAACCAAGACCTTCCTTTTGTCTGTATCTTTTGACTACAAGTCTAACCTTATATTTGTCAATAGTCCCATCGACTTTCATTTTCCTTCTGAAGATTCACTTTGAACCCAAAGGTTTAGTTCATAGAGGAAGGTCAATCAACTTCCAATATGATTGCTCAAGATTGAATCAATCTCACTATTGACACCCTCTTTCCAAAAGGATGAGTCTACAGAAGACATAGGAAATGTTACAAAATCATATCCGAAGGAAGTAGATGTCCTTTGACATTTACTACGCCTCTGAATCTCTTTATTAAGTACATTCTCCTTTGATTCTTTCCAAGGTCTTTTAGACCCTTCACTAGACTACCCAAGTCTAATTTTACAGTCCACAGTCTTAGGTCCTATTTTGATCCTTTTAGGGATAGGAACTTGGACTTATGCTAGACACCCCCACACTTTGAAATATTTCAAATTGGATTTCCTTCCTTTCCATTTCTCATATAGAATAAATTGTGTCCTGAACAAACAAAACTTTTTTTTTGTTGCTTTCTTTCTGAACAAACAAAACTTTTGTTGTCCCTGTTGTAAGGATAGCTTCTCCACACAAGTTTTGTGGTAAACCTGAACTTATAAGTAATGCATCCATCATTTCCTTCAAAGTTCAGTTTTTCTTTTCATTCTGCAATTCCATTAGATTGATGTGACTAGGACAATAGTTTGATGGATAATTCCACTTTCTAAACATATTTCTGCAGAAGGAGATTTATACTCTCCATCCCTATCACTTCTTATCTTTTTCCCAACTAATTTTCAACTTCAAGTTTATATTGCCTAGACGTTTATATTGCTACATCCTTATCATTCAGCAAATAGACATAACCGTATCTAATGCAATTATCAATATAAGTCATGAGATACTTATTCCCACCACGGGATGGTGTTGACTTCATATCACAAATGTCAGTGTAAATCAACTCTAAGAGATTAGAATTCCTTTCAACATATTTATAAGAATGCTTAGCATACTTAGATTCAACACAAACTTGACATTTTTATTTATTGCACTCAAAGTTAGACAAAACTTCTAAGTTGATCAGTTTTTCTTTACAAGGTTTTGTAATTGACATGTCCCACGTGATCATGTCACAAACAGTTTGACTCAAACAAGTAAGATCAACCAGAAATATTGAGTTTGAAAAGACCCTCCGTGAGATGGAATTATTACATCAATTAGATCTACAACCATATGCTCTGTTCTCTATATTGACTATTGAGTTATTATAAATTAGTGGAAAAGGACTAAAGCATGGAGCCAAGACAACACAAGTTGTGCCAAAAGCAATTTATAAAGTTGAATTGTCACCATCAAACTTACCCCTCTTAACTACACACCCTAATCTAATAAAAATCAATGGAAAGCAGGGATGACGATGGGACGGAGTGAGTTAGGTAAGGCGAGACATATTTGAATTATGTGGTTGCGGGGCTAGTTTGGACTTATGCAGTTTCACAGAGAGGTGGGTTTGAATAGTCTTTTATAAAATTTATACAAGGGCGGAACAATTATGAGTTATAAAATTGCTAAGTTTAAATTAAATTATTTTATTTGAATTAAAAGCAATTTTTTTCCTTTCTATTTTTGTAGCATGTCTTTTTTTTTCTTCTTATAAAAGTTACTACTTTTTAATTATTAGATTTTTTTATATTTAAGGAAGCAAAATCGAAATAGAACTTGTTTTAGTATTCATTGAAAAAATTATTCTGTACCTATTTTAACATTAAGAATTTATCAAAACTAGAAAAAAAAAATCATTTGGATTAACTAAAAAAATAATCTGGAATCATTTGGATTATATACCTTATTTTAATATTATTATTATACATAATACACCATAATATTAACATTACGAAATATTAGCACAGCCTCAAGACCAAACAAAGTCATCCTCAGCTTCTGTAAGATCTCTGAACATCATTTGTATGCACCACATCTGCAAAGCAAAACAAAGAACCACAAAATGGTTTTAAGAAAGATAAATGTTTCTATCTTTAATTACGGTCGTTTGGTAGTTGATTTGGAAATGAATTATGTAAGTATTAAATTTTGTATAAGTAATATCATGTTTAGTAGTTGATTAAGAGATAAGTTATTCATGTATAAAGTTAATATGGCGTTTGGTTTACAATTTAGAAATTCACATAACTAATACATGTATAGATCAATATGAGGGAATCTATATATTAATTTATGGTTGGTGGGGATCTACCATATCATAAATATATTTACTATACATTATTAAAAAGTCTTTTTTTTTATTTATTTTTTTTAAAAAAATCATTCTTGAAAATGTTATTGCTGAATTTTGAATTTAACAGAATTGGATTTCTTATTTGAATGATAACTTTACATTCTGGTAAATCTTGGCTCTTTCGTTCTTATCATTTTTTCTGTTTACGTTTTCTTTTCGTGAATTAGCACTTCATTTTTTTTCACATTTTATTAGGGCATGTTTGGAAAGTCACCCTGGTAATTGGATTTGGTGTAATGGATTAAATTACATTGATTGGCATTTTGGTTGACCATTTAATAACTTGGTTAATTGGCAAAGGATAATTACACTCTCCAATTCACCGGGGAGACTGTGAATTTCTGGTAATTACATGATGTAATTACAAATTAATTACTTTTTAATTTCTTCCTTTTATTTCTATTTTTATTTTTTTCGTTTTAATTTATTTTTTATTTTTTCTATTTTAAATTCTTTTTTATTTTTATAATTCTAATGAATCTAAAAATATATTATTATTTTTTATATTATTTATATTTCATTTCCTTCTCATTCTCAATCTTTACTTCACGTGATTCCATGCATTTTTTTGTATTATCTAAAAAAAATTAATTATTTTTTCATTAACATAATTTTGTTAGTATTCTAATTTTTAAATTAAAGTAGAATTCATTGTTGAATAAGGTTATGGACTTACGTTTTCCTTTTCTTTTAAATCATATTTATGTATGATATGTTGAAATTTGACATAAGAGTATTGTATTAACTTGGATTTAGAACTTATGTAATATTTTGAATTTCATTTGTTTTAGGAGTACTATTGACTTGATATTTTACATTGCAAGCTATTTTTTTTAGTTAGACTTAATAGATTATCTATTTGTCAAATGTTTTTATAATTTTATGACATTATATATATATATATATATATATATATAATATTAACCGTTTTGTCAAACATGCATTTCATGATGTTCATAAAATTTTTGTACTTTTAGTTTTTATGATTAATCAATTAAAATATACTAATTTGAAAAATATAAATCAATTATTTATAATATTAGTTAAGAACATATGTTTATTAATTATTATTTTCAAAAGACAATATATATCTTAAATATTTAATTTAATATCATTTATAAATGCCCTTATTTGTCTAATATAATTTTTTATTTTTAAAATTCAATATAATACAACTAAACAATACACTTGTAATTACATTGTCACAAACAAACAAGTCATCTTAATTATTAGGTTGTATAATTACTGGGCTGATAATTGCTACATTTGTAATTACGCCAATTCCAATTACCAGGTGGCTTTCCAAACAGACCCTTATAGTGTATTAGTGCTACATTTTCCCCCTTAATTGCTAGAAGATGATATACATTTTCTACTTTCTAAATTTTGCCGGAGATAAAGATATGTGAAGATATTAATTGAGAGAACATGTTCTCTGCAATTGTAGTCATGGGCTGCATCCTTCGAGCATATGTGAAGGGTGGTGATTTCTTTTAGTTTTGTTGCAATAGAGAAACTACAACCGAGGGTCTATCAAAAACAACCTTGCTATCTTCCCTAGACCCACCATTGCGAGATTACACTGAATATGTTGTTGCAGGTGAGGTCAGCGTACAGTCGATTTAAAAGGCATCTTGAATCTTTTTGATAATATAGCAGTAGCCAGAGGACTTGAAGCAGCTAGCTAGTACTTGAATTTTTCGATTCTATTATTCATTTGAATTCTTACTTGATAAGGTAGGACTAAGGTCTGCGTAAACTCTACTTTCTCATCAATACTGTGTGTGTTGCTGTTGTTGTTACTCTTCAAATGAATTCTAATGTTTCTTCATTACCAGGAACTTAAACAAGGATATTCGGCTCAAAAACATGCTCTAGTAGCCGCAAAGAACTTGAAACTTTTGATGAGCGGAGGAAAAGAAAGCAAACTTGCAATATACGAGCCTCGATCATCGCCTAAGATCATCGTTTCGTTAGGAAGGCAAGATGCAGTGGCTCAATTTTCGTTCACGACGATAATTGGATTAGTCCCCGGGATGATCAAGTCTAAAGATTTATACGTTGGGAAAACGAGAAAGAAAATGGGGCTTCAACCTAAGTAATATATATTGTTTCATTCATGAAATTTAAGATCATTTTGATTATGAGAAAATGGTGTCATTACATGGCCAAAAATTGAGTTCTTCTACTTTCTTTTTGATGTAGAATGTGCATAGTAGTTCAATTTTTTGAATTGGTGTGCTATAAATATTTCTTAGTTGTTGTGGTTAATGCGTGTAGGATTTAGTATTCTTTCTTTATTTTGGCTTGTTATTTGGGTTTTTTCAAAAATATTTGTACCTACATAGTTATATTTTTTAGTTTACACTTGTACATCCAGTATAACTGATATGAGTTGTGGTGAGATAGTTGAGATTTTTCTACCCTTAATTAGAATTTAGGAGCGCGAGCCGTGTAATGGAAAAAATCATGTCAGGAGCGCCGCCCCTTGAAATACGTAAATCCGAATTTAGTTGGACTCCATAATGTGGATACCAAGCACCGGATGAGAAAACAATGTATCCACTATAAAAATATATAACATGTTGCTAACTACGAAAATAATATATCCATCTTCAGTTGCAATTGTTGTTCAAAATCATCTAATCAGATCTTCATCAAATGACTTCAAATTTTACAGACACAATCTCTTTAGACTATTCCAACAAGTCTAAACAACACTTCAAATTATTTCTCACACACACATTAAAAAAAAGAAGACACGATTTGAAATTCAAATCCACCTCTTCGAGCTTAATCAACCATGGCGAGTTATCTTTCTAATTTGATTTACTGTACACAAATCTTACAAAATCAGTACTCTAACCACTAGTTGAGTCCCAAACATATTTACAAATCGAGTTTGTCAACTTACAAAAGAGGCTTGCACTGGAAACATGAAATAGTATCAGCGCTACAATCATTTTAATCGCCCTTCTTTGATAGCCCCATCTCAAAGACTTGCCTATAACAGCAGACCTGAGTTCACTATGGACGACATAATAGCTTTAGCGGGAAGAACAAAAAAATAAAAAAAGAACTCATGAACAGATGTAAAAATAGAAGCAACACCTTAGAAGCACTTCCTGTGGACAATGGATGGACCATGCTTGTCGTACTCGCCCTTCAAAATCCACATCTGATTAAGCACAAAACATGTTTAAGTTAGCAACAACACAATTCAAAATGTAGTTTAAAATTGCAAAAGTACATGCAAAAGAAGATTTTTAAAAATAAAGGCTTGCCTGCTGGAAGGTGCTAAGTGATGCGAGGATGGTTCCTCCAATCACTGTCTGCTGGGAACGAAGACAGTGATTTCCCTACTTATACGATAAACACCCTACAAATGTATATTTGAAGCCCTTGTATCAAGCATTGCCCTGTGAAGTTGTATGAGAGCTATACAAAAGAAAAAAGATGTTTAGCTTTTTTGTCTGCCTCCTTTACCTATCAAAGTTTCTGTTAACATTGTAAATGGAACTCTCTCACCTCTTTCACACTGTGAGTCTATGTCTTCATCCCAGATTCTTCATGATAGATTCCGGTCTATGTCTTCGCCCTCCCTCCTCTCTAGTTCACCCTTCATATCAGCTTCTGGCTTCTATTAACAAAATAAATAATGAGCTCAGTTCCACATAGAACATCCTTTAAAAGCTAGGAATTAAGCAGAAAAATAATTGTTTTGCATAGCTTTTTTTATAACATGTTGATCACTCTAATAGCTGTAAAAGGAAAAAGAAAAATCAGACCTCACACTAAACAAATCCGGAAACAATAATAAACTATTGCAATTACTTGTATGCTTATGTGAAGATTGTAAAATGAAAAATACAGGAACTTAAGGAGACATATAACATATGATTATTCAGTAAATAGAAGACTATTAGCTAGGAGAGCAAATGAAAAATAGAAGCAAAAGAGGAAACAATACTTAGAAATCGAGAACAAACAGTACAATTTTTGGTCAGTAGCCATGGTTTGAGCAATAGACTGCTCAACAAGATTTAACAAAGGAAAAGAATTAACAAAAAAGCAAACGAAAATAAAAAGCTTCTGAGGGAAAAGAAAAACTTATATCTGGCATTCCTTTTAATCATCATAGGCATTCCCCATCGACAAATATGATGGGCATTTGAGCAATATATGGCCAGTATTCCCCCTTGTCAAATTCTAGTAGTGGTCTGAGCAATGGGCAGTGGTAAATATCTAGTATAGAGAGGGAAGAGGGCATCCCTTTTACTGGAAGGGATTTGAGATTAGGGCTATTGTGGATGTTCAGCTTAGAGAAAGAGGAGGGCAGTGCTGATTTGGAAAGTGATTGGAGATTACGGCAACCAATGGTGCGTAGACGTTGAAGTGAAGTGAGGTGCGAAAGACCTAGTTAATGGAGCTTATCATTGTAATATAAAGATAGCTCATAAAGAGAGGAGGGAAGCTGCCCTTGTTCCAGCATTGACTCAATTTGAGGTAAAGTACTCTCAATATGTAGATATTCAAGAGAGGTGAGGCTTTTGAGATGTTGGCTGCTTAATGTTTTCAGATGGTATACCTCAAGTCTTTGAATAGAGGAAGGCAACTCCCAATTCTCACCACCAACAATCTCTTTGTCACTGCCATCATGATAGATCACTAACTTTCTGAGACAGGGAAGTCTCTGTAAATGCCACTCCTTTCGGCCATTCACCAGTTTCTTGCAATGACGGATCTCAAGTTGTTGTAAATTGAAGGATAATCCTCCTTCAGGAAAGGACACTATTTCTCGACATTCAGACAGATACAGTTCCTTAAGAGATGGGAGGAGTTCCAGTGTATTAAGAGATGAAAGTTTTTCAAGACACTTACTGTTAGACTGTTGTCATTTCAGTTCTAGCATACAGGGATAATTTTCAAGTTACCGTTATTTTCAAATATTTCAGTTTCAGTTAGTGGCTGTTTTTTAGCTATTAGTTGGAGAACTTTTCTCGTTAGTTGCAGATCTTTCTCATTCAATTTCAGTCATTATGTTAGTGGCATTAAAATAGGAAAATCAGTTGTTTTAATTCTTGTATAAATTCTGCAGTTTCATTCAATAAATTATTCACTTTGAATTCTATATCTATTCTCTAATATTTTTTCAGTTCTATAACACTGTCTGCAATAACAGTGGTATCAAAGCATTACTAGATCTTACGGGATCAAAATCAACAAAAAAAAATTTAACCCACAATTTCAAATGGCATCTAATAGCCAATCTTTAAACCCACCTATCATTTTTACTGGTCAAATTTATCATATTTGGTCAGTAAAGATGCAAGCTTTTTTGGAAGCCTATGACCTTTGGGAAGCTGTAACCGAAGAAATACCAGACCCTGTCTTACCAGAAAATCCCACCATAACCCAAATCAAATTCAACAGTGAACAAAAGGTGAAGAAATCTCGAGCCAAGTCACTGATTCAAAATTCAGTTGCAGACTCTGTTTTTTACAGAATTATGGCTTGCAAAACTGCAAAGGAGGCTTGGGAGAAATTGAAAGAAGAATATGAAGGCAGTGATAGAACACGCCAAATGCAAGCGTTGAATTTGAAAAGAGAATTTGAAAAGAGAATTTGAGACGCTGAACATGCAGGAGGATGAAACAATTAGTAAGTATGCTGATCGAATCTCTTTAATTGTTAATAACATGAGATTGCTTGGTGAAGAATTTGCAGAGACAAGAATTGTGGAGAAAGTAATTGTGACTCTTCCTGAGAGATTTGAATCCAAAATTTCATCTCTTGAAGAGTCCAAGGACCTCAGCAAAATTTCATTAGGTGAGCTAATGAGTGCTCTTCAAGCACAAGAGCAACGAAGAAATTTGAGGCAAGAAAAATTCACTGAAGGAGCCTTCTCTATACAAAAGCAAAATTCTGGTAAGGGACAACATCAGTCTAACCAGAAAAACAAAGGCAAGCATGTTGGTGGGAATAGCAGTGAAGGGTTAAAGAAATCATTTCCTCCTTGCAAACATTGCAAGAAAACAACACATCTAGAAAAATACTGTTGGTGGAGGCCTGATGCTGTATGCGGCAATTGCAAGCAAATTGGGCATATAGCAAAAGTCTGTAAATCCAAAAATAAAGGCTCAACTTCTTCTCAAGCAAAATTGGCAGATGCAAATGATGTGCAGGAAGAGCAGCTCTTCGCAGTTTCATGTTTCTCAACAAATGACCCCTCTGATGACTGGCTTATTGACAGTGGCTGCACTCATCACTTGTGCAATGATGCCGAGATGTTCAGAACCTTTGATGATACTTACAAATCCAGAGTAAAGGTGGGAAATGGAGAATTTCTAGCAGTGAAAGGAAGAGGATCAGTGGCTGTCTTAACAAATTCAGGTATTAAAACTATTCCTGATGTTTTGTATACACCTGAAATTAGCCAAAATCTGCTGAGTGTTGGGCAGATGCTTGAAAAGAATTATTCACTTCATTTTGAGGATCGCAAATGCTTTATTTTTTATCCTTCTAGAGTAGAATTATTATGTGTTAACATGAGAAACAGAAGTTTTGTGGTGAATTGGGAGAAAGCGTGTGAGCAAGCCAACACAAGTGCTTCAGAATCAATTACAAATTTGTGGCACAGAAGGCTTGGCCATTTCAATCAAAGAACCATTGATGAAATGAACAAGAAGAACCTGGTCAAAGATATGCCTAAAATTTCCTGTGATGCTCAAATTTGTGAAATCTATCAACAAGGGAAGCAATCAAAGCTACCATTTCAAACAAATCAAGCATGGAGATCAAATCAAAAACTTCAACTCATTCACACTGATGTGTGTGGCCCAATGAGCACCAAGTCCTTGAGTGGTAACAGTTATTTTATCCTTTTTATTGATGACTGCACTAGGATGTGTTGGGTTTACTTCATTAAACTCAAGTGAAGTTTTTGATGTTTTTAAACAATTTATAGCTTTACTAGAGAATCAATGTAATCTTAAAATTAAAGCTTTAAGATCTGATAATGGTGGAGAATTTACTTCTCGCCAGTTTGCTGAATTTCTTAAAAGCGCAGGCATTGAGCATCAGCTAACAGTACCATATACCCCACAACAGAATGGGGTGTCTGAAAGGAAGAACAGGACTGTCATGGAGATGGCCAGGTGTCTTTTAATTGAAAAAGAAATGCCAAATCAATTCTGGGCAGAAGCAGTAAATACTTCTGTCTATTTATTGAATAGGCTGCCCACAAAAGCTGTGCAAGACAAGACTCCATATGAAGCTTGGTATGATCACAAGCCAACAGTACACCATCTCAAAATCTTTGGGTGTATATGTTATTATCAAGTGGCTGAATCCAAAAGAAGCAAGCTAGACAATAAGTCTCAGAAAGGCATTTTCATGGGCTATGGTACATCATGCAAGGGATACAGAATTTTCTGTTTGAAAACAGAAAATATAATTTTGAGCAGAGATGTGAAGTTTGATGAGGTTGTTGTCTGGTGTTGGGAAAATAAAGCTGTTCATCCTAATCTTTATCCAAAAGAGCAACCTCAACTTGTAGCAGATGATATGGTGGATGACTTGCCAGTGAGAGGTACAAGGTCTTTGAAGGATATTTATCAAAAGTGTAGCCTAGTTATCAGTGAACCAACAAGCTATGCTGAGGCACAAGAATCCCAAGCATGGAGGAGAGCTATGCAAGCTGAACTAGACATGATCAACAAGAATGAGACATGGCAGCTAGTTGATAGACCAGCAAATCGCAAAGTGATTGGCGTAAAGTGGGTCTTTAAAACCAAATTCAATTCGGATGGTTCAATTTGCAAAAACAAAGCCAGATTGGTGGTAAAGGGATATGCACAGCAATATGGTGTGGATTATCAGGAAACATTTGCTCCAGTAGCAAGGTATGACGCAATAAAACTCCTTCTAGCTTTTGCTGCTCACAATTCATGGCAGATTCATCAACTTGATGTCAAATCAGCCTTCCTAAATGGGTTGTTGACTGAAGAAATATTCGTAGAGCAGCCTGATGGTTTTTTAATTCCTAGTAAAGAGGACAAAGTTTATCTCCTAAAGAAAGCTTTGTATGGCTTAAAACAAGCTCCAAGAGTTTGGTATGATAGGATGGACAGTCATCTCATGCAACTTGGCTTTAGCAGAAGTCCGAGTGAAGCTACCTTGTATGTAAGAAACACAGATGATGAGCTCTTAGTTGTTTCAATTTATGTTGATGACATACTTGTGACAGGTAGTAAATTTGAACTGATTCAAAAGTTCAAAGATGAAATGGAGAAAGCTTTTGAGATTACTGATCTGGGAGTCATGAAATACTTTCTTGGAATGGAGGTGTTCCAGACTGATGATGGTATTGTTATATGTCAACAGAAATACATGTCTGATATTTTACACAGGTTCAAAATGCAAGATTGCAAACCTGTGAACACTCCAATTTCTACAGGTTTAAAGCTTGGCAAGGATGAAAATGTTGAAAAAGTAGATGAAAGCCTCTATAGAAGTTTAATTGGCAGCCTTCTGTATCTTACTGCTACCAGACCTGACATTCTATTTGCTGTAAGTTTGCTCTCCAGGTTCATGCATTCGCCTAGAGAAACTCACTTTACAGCTGCTAAAAGGGTGTTAAGGTATATCAAAGGAACCAGCACATTTGGAATGTTTTTTCCAACATCTACAGAAGAGAGTTTGAAGCTGGTTGGTTACTGTGACAGTGACTGGGGTGGTTGTGTTGAAGATTCAAAAAGCACTTCTGGATATATATTTTCCTTGGGGACAAGTTATTTTAGCTGGAGTTCAAGAAAGCAAGAAACAACAGCTCAATCAACTGCAGAAGCAGAATATATTGCTGCTGTTTCTGCTGTAAATCAGGCAATTTGGCTGAGGAAGATGCTAAAAGATTTGGGCTGTGAACAAACAGAAGCTACAGAAATCATGTGCGACAATATCTCAGCAGTTTTATTAGAGTTACTTAATTTATTCTGTACACATATTGTAATTTACTTATTCTTGTGTACCACTTATGTAATACTTATGAAATATTTGTCAATATATAATATTCTCTACCTCCACATTGGGGGTTAGGTTTTCCACTCTAACATGGTATCAGCCTAATTAGTAAAACCTCTCTTCCTGGTTGCCGCCTCCTCTTCTCCTCTTCTCCTCTCTTCTTCTTCTTCCTTCGATTATACCCTCTCCCATCCCACTAGATTCTGATTTCCGTTTCTCGCTTCTACCTTCTACTCACTGATCATGGCTGCCTCCTCCACCAGTGACGCCACCCTTCCAATTGCCACTGTTTTGCACATGCTCACGATTAAGCTCTCTTCCACCAATTATCTCTATTGGAAAAATCAGATGCTGCCCCTACTTTCTTATCAACGCTTATTGGATCATGTTGATGGGTCCTCCATGGCTCCTCCATCGTTACTTCTTGCGGATGACAAAGAGGTTCCAAATCTTCTTTACGCTGCCTGGCTTGTCTCTGATCAGCGGGCTGTCATCATCCTTAATTCTTCACTTACGGAAGAGGCGGTCTCTGAAATTTTGGGTCTCACTACAACCCGACAAATCTGGGTTGCTCTCGAATCTGCTTATAGCAATTCTTCCGTTGAACGCGTTCATAATCTGCGAGATCAACTTCGTCAATTTGTCAAAGGTACCTTCTCTGTTGCTGAATTTGGCCATAAATTTAAATCCATCTGTGATCAGTTGGCTGCCATTGGTCAGCCTGTTGATGATATCGATAAACTACATTGGTTTTTATGCGGCTTAGGAGCCTCCTTTAAGACTTTTTCAACTGCCATTCGTGCCACCAAACCAGCGCCTACCTTTCGCGACTTACTCTCACAGGCTGAGAGTCATGAACTCTTTCTCAAGTCACTTCATGGTGCATCCTCATCACCGCCTGCTGCTTTCACGGCCCAGTCGCATCGGCAGTCCTCTAACATCGGTGGCCGTGGTCGATCAAATAGGGGCGGCGGTGGTTTGAGTGGTCGAGGTCGCGGCCGCAGGCCACCCCACTGCCAGTTATGTCGAACAGATGGCCACTATGCCAGTGCTTGTCCTACTCTTGCTACCTTTGCCACTCAAGCTGCCTCTCGTGACGCAAACTTGGCTCAAGCGTTTAATGCCCAATGTCATGTCACTACTTCTGCCCCTGATTGGTATGTTGATTCCGGAGCCACTGATCACATGACTTCGTCTTCACCAAGTGTTCATCATGCTTCTCCATATTCCGGCAATGCTAACGTGACATTTGAAAATGGTACTGCTCTTCCTATCACTCATACGGGTTCATCTACTGTTTCTAATAATCTGCACTTGCGTGATGTTCTGGTTGTTCCACATCTTGCCAAGAAACAACCAACTGTCTCCCGCTCAAGTTGTGAATCGGAGTATCGAGCCATGGCAAATACTGCGGCTGAAATTGTATGGATAACTCACTTACTTCGAGAACTTCATGCTTTGCCTCCTGATCGCCCCACGCTGTTATGTGACAATCGCAGTGCGCTCTTCCTCACACAGAATCCTGTGTCTCATAAAAGGGCAAAACACATTGACTTGGATTATCACTTCATTCGGGAGCTTGTGTCGTCTGGTAAACTCTACACTAAATTTGTCCCGACCACACTTCAGGTGGCTGACATCTTCACTAAGAGTCTTCCTAGGCCTCAGTTTGAGTATTTGCGCGCAATGCTTCGTCTTAGTCCGCCACCGTTTCGCTTGAAGGGGGGTATTAGAGTTACTTAATTTATTATGTACACATATTGTAATTTACTTATTCTTGTGTACCACTTATGTAATACTTATGAAATATTTGTCAATATATAATATTCTCTACCACCACATTGGGGGTTAGGTTTTCCACTCTAACAAGTTTCAATCTCAAAAAATCCAGTGTTTCATGGGAGAACTAAGCACATAAAAATAAAATTCCATTTTATCAGAGAAGTTCAACAATCTAACGAGGTGCTGCTTGTCCATTGTTTATCTGAGAATCAGCTAGCAGACATTTTTACCAAGGCTCTACCTAAAGGAAGATTTGAAGACTTGAGACAAAAGATTGGTGTTTGTCACCGAAATGCCAAGGAGGAGTGTTAGACTGTTGTCATTTCAGTTCTAGCATACAGGGATAATTTTCAAGTTACCGTTATTTTCAAATATTTCAGTTTCAGTTAGTGGCTGTTTTTTAGCTATTAGTTGGAGAACTTTTCCCATTAGTTGCAGATCTTTCTCATTCAATTTCAGTCATTATGTTAGTGGCATTAAAATAGGAAAATCAGTTGTTTTAATTCTTGTATAAATTCTGCAGTTTCATTCAATAAATTATTCACTTTGAATTCTATATCTATTCTCTAATATTTTTTCAGTTCTATAACACTGTCTGCAATAACACTTACAATTCCAAATAAGGAGACTTTCAGTGGCAGTAGGAATCAAAAATCTAGTAAGGTTGTGGCAACTTCTTACACTCAATTCGCGTGCTCTTGGGAGAAACTCAGGTGATATATCATCTATAAAATCACATTCTTCCAGTGTCAACTTCTCGAGAAACATGTTACAATAACTTATCTCACCAACTGGCTCCTCCAATTTCAATATCTGGCAACGAGATATCATTATAATCTTCAAGGTACTCGGCAGAATGCTAAAAGGTAAGGAGGTAAGAGAGATACAATCAGCAATAGATAATATCTCAATCTTCTTCATTCCCTCAAGTTGGGATGTAAACAGTTGACCATCATCAAAAACAACTCCAACCTTTGGAGAACCAATAACTTGAAAACTTTTTAAACTTGAAAGTTGGAGGGGTGTCTCCAAACTGAGTTCAGGGCAATTTTTAATGAAAAGGATCTCAAGTGTAGGGAACTCTCCAATTCCTAGTAGGTGCCATTGCTTCCACTCCGGCATATCTGCAAATACAAGCTTCTCAAGAGAGTTAAAAGGCTTTTTGGAGGACCAACTACCATAGAATTCTTCCGTCACCTCTGTTATTCCATGCATCCCTCTAATGGAAAGATATTTCAAAGAAGGGAGTTGTCCTAGTGCTGGCAAGGAATCACAGTCCCTGCATTTGCTAAGAGACAATTTCACCAGCTTAGAAACAAAGGATCAGCTAGCCAATTTGGAAATTTTGTCCCTCTATATCTGGTGATTTCGACTTCTTTTATGTTTTTATGTGGGCGTAGCTCATCAAGTATGTATTTTTCAGTTTGTGAATTGTCGGCACTACTACTTCTATGCCACACCAAAGATAACTTCTCAACATGATTCTTCTCCCTCATCTTTGCCTTCACAGCTTCCCTTCTATCAACTACATTTTGCAACTCTAAAACTGATAGAGATCCGTACAAGTTATGTACTTCACCCAAATCTTCCATTCTCAAACTACCTAGAAGAAACTTGGCTCCCGCTAGCACTTGGAGGCTTTTCAACTTGCTCAGATGTAGCAGCATCTTCAAGCGACAAGTGTTGCTTATGTCAAGATTACGCAAGTTAATTAACTTCTCCATCTGCAGTGGTAGCTCCTCAAGATAATCACAAGATGACAGGAGAAGTGTCTCTAAGTTATACAATGCACATATGGAATCTGGCAACTTTTTAATACTTGTCTCAGAAAGGTGTAAAAACCTGAGGAGCTTTAATTAGATAAACAAGTCATCCGGCAACTCCTTAATCCTGTACTGAGACAATGATAGTACCCTCAAGGATCTTAGTCTTGGCAATATGTTATGGTGCACCCTCTTGCTTAGACGGTAAAAACAACAATTGAGATCAATACGTATTGGAAGCAATGTCCTCAGCTGCTCCAATTTGTAGAGGGGTGTCAATTTCTCAAAGTCACCATCTTGTCCCATTGAATAAGATAAGTGCCGACTTTTTTCCAACATTTGAGATCCTTGGCTCTCTTCCAACCTGATACAAAGTTTTGAAGACGCAATTTGGGCTAAATCATTGACAAGGTCATGCATTAAGAATTTCTCTATGTTCCCTTCAGAAGGATTTGGGACCCTTTCAAATAATGATCTTGATCTCAACTCCAGAAAGTATTGGTTGCCTGAATCTTCAATTATTTCATCTCCCTATGGTACGAGACCATTGGCAATCCACAGATGAATAACTTGTTCTTTCCTAAATGGATAATCTTTAGGAAATATTGCACAATAAGAAAAACATCGCTTTAAATGAGCAGGAAGATCATTGTAGCTCAACATCAATGCTGGTAATATGTCATTGTGTGGCAGCTCCCATATTTCACTTCTCAAAATACGTTTCCACTCTTCAACCTCTGATTTGGAGCGTAACATGCCAGCGAGCGTCTTCAGAGCTAAGGGCAGTCCTTTGCACTTAGCTGCAATTTGTTTTCCTACCTCTTCAAGTTCCGGATGTCCCATAGGATCTATGTTTTCAAATGCATGTCTTTTGAATAAAGACCAAGAGGCTTCAGTAGACAAATTGTCCATGCTAATTTGCTCCTTTCCCATCATCAAGGCAACATTCTCTTTACGTGTCGTCACAATGATCTTACTTCCTATATCTCCCTGTACAAAGAGATTTCTCAAGTCATCCCACTCGTTGTAGTTGTCATTCCACACATCATCCAGAACAATAAGAAACTTCTTTCCCTTTAAGCTTTCCTTCAATTTTACTTGTAGCTGATTAAGATGTCATCAACCTTCAAGTCAAATGAGGCAATTTCTTGAAGTAACCCTTTCGTTATTCTGAAAGCATCATATGGCTCAGAAACACAATACCAAGCTTTCAAACCAAAATGTTTCTTCACTCTCTCATCATTGTAAACCGCTTTAGCAAGTGTTGTCTTACCCAAACCACCCATTCCAACAATAGGAATTACAGTCAGATAGTAAACGATCAATCAAATCCTCTATATCATTCTGCCTTCCAAAGATAGCAGAATCATCAACCAAAGAAGTTGAAGGTGTTCTAGTTTCTTGTTTAGTAGAAAAAAAATGCTCCTTTAAGCCAAGGAGACCAATTTGCTCTTGCAAATCCTTTAATGTTTCAATAGTGTCTTCCAACTTCTCCTTTATGTTAAGGAAAAATTCATCACTCAAGCGAAGGTTGAGGTCACTTACTTGCTGGTTGCTTGTTTCTGCAAGATTGTGATGCTGACCTTCCACTTTAAGTCGCAAAACTTAATAATTGACTTCTTCCATCAAGTTTTCAGCAGAGTCCACATCATCTCGAAGCTCATCAAGCCACTGGCTCACAGGTGGATTTGATGCCTGCTTATTCTCTGCAACACTTAGCACAGCTTGAAGACCAAGCAAAGTCATTCTCAGTTTCTTTAAGAGACGAACATCATTCGTATGCTTCTGGAACATGTTGAGCAGATCACCCTTAGGAGCAAGCCTATCAAAGAGAACATTCAAAGCTGAAGAGAGAAATGTACCACCAACTGCTAAGCCAACCTCCATTTCTGAAATCTGCAAGGCAAAACAAGTAAACACAAAATGATTTTGAGAAGATAAATTTTTATATCTTCAACTACTAACAACTTTACTTTACCTGTTGAATGCTAAGAGTAATTTGCAAAAAAGAATGATCAGTGATTGCTCTCTCTCTTTTGCTTGTAATTGGTACAACTATGTTTTAGCTAGTTTACAAGAAGCAAAACTGTCCTCTTTTCCCTTTTCAAAAAGTATGACTCAAAAAATCAAAGACTAATTGAATAATTGAGGCATAAGAGGAAGGTATCTTTTGCTTTATGTCCATTCATTACTTTTGCTTTATGCACTTGTTCATTTTTCAACAGCTCATTGTAGTGCTTAATTGGGTCTAACATATCATGAATACGTTTTAGAATTGTGAAGAATTGGAATATCTTCCATTTTCCTTTTCTCTAAGGTATTATTTTTCTATGTTTACATGAGCTGTGGGTCTATTGGAAACAACCTCTCCACCCCACAAGGTAGTGGTAAGGTCTGCACACACACCTCACTTGTGGAGTTATACTTGGTATGTTGTTGTTTTTATTTTTCTATGTTGAAGGTCCCAATTTAGGTCCATGTACAAGTCTATCCCGTTGGATGAACTGAAAACAATGATCCACCATTTTATTTTTCTTTCAAATCAAATAGATATCAAAATACCTTTTCTACATGTTAGCAAAACAAACTAACAAGAAAGTGAAAAACAACAATGGTTGGTTCCAGTAGAATTTAAAAAATGAATTATAAATAACTATATATACTTGGATACGATATTCGATATTTCGGTATTCGATATTTCGGTATTTGTTTATAATTATCAAATACCATACTGAATACCAAACTTTTTAAAAATGCATACCAAATATCATAAAACTCAAACCACAGTGTAAAAAATTTCAATTTCGATATGGTATTCGGTATCTACCATACCATGCCCACTCCTACGACAGGGTGAATGCGGGGTGGGACGAGCTTGGACTTAAGTGTTCACATGACATGTAGTAGGTGGATGTGAATGTGAATCAGCAAAAGTTAGTTCATTTGAAATAGTGTTCTTTTTTCTTCTCCCGACAGGATTCATGAGCATGATCTCACATTATTTCATACATTGAAAAGCATAATAACTAAGAGATAAGTCTCTAAAATTGTGATAACATAAAAAGTTGAGGTACCAAAATGGTCATTACAAAGCAAACTGATTATAAGCTGAAGTGAAATCCTAAAAACTAGTCCAGAACTGAGGCAAATGACTCAGTTTGCACTGTTCCATTTGAGTTGTTATGCACGAGAGAAATTGCGTAATAATCTACTGTAAACTGACGAGGCACTCTCGTGTATCAAGAAAATTCTCAAAAAATGAATATGCTTTCTGAGCCTGATTTCAATCTCCAATCTGAAAGCAGATGGACAAGAAGAGTCAATTTTTCGTCATTTCGAGGATCGGATGTTTGTATCTCAGTGTATAATACTCAGTCAAGGAAATAAATCCTGAATGTCAAGGATATCAGCTAGGACACCAGCTGCTGTGGTATCATTTCCTGCTCCAGCACCTTGGATAACCAAAGGTTGTTTCTCGTAACAACGGCTGTATATCTCCACCTGCAGACGAACGAATTGCAGACATTCAATCATCATAGTCATTCTTCGACAAAAGCAAGTCATTAATCTTACTGATTATATGACCTCCTAAGTACAAGGGATACATTTTACGATTAAGGTAGAATCAAAGACCTTAACTACATGAAGTTTTGCAGGGCGACACCAGATGATGCGTAAAGAGTAAAGACAAAGTAAGGTGTTAGCCTAGGCATGGGTAAAAGATAAGCAATTCTTTAAAATCACAGCATGATGTTATACATCACTACACTAAATGACATCACAAAAGGGCTTTAAACATTGACGACGCGTATGATATGGTTGAACCTCCATAGCAGTTAAAAGAAAATTCCCAACGGAAAACAAAGTAATGGAACAAGAAGAGGGACCAAAGAAACAGAAAAATGGGAGGTGAAAGTGAACAATGCATACCACATTATCACTTCCTCTTAATCTTCCCAATGCAGAATCTTTTGGAACTTCTTGGATACCAACTTCACATCTGAAAATGAGTGATGTTAATGTCATGTACAAAAAAGTGTTTTCAATAATCAATTTTTCCCCAAGCAGCATACAGCCAGACACTTTCTTCTGTGCTATTTATTTTCAGTGAAGCTGTTTCTAGCAGTTCATTTTGCTTCCCAATTTTCAGTCGATGTTATACTAAATACAAGAGCTTATAACAACTTTCTCAACATAAGTCTAGAGAAAAAATATGATAATCCTGCATACCCATCTGCCATCTTCCCCACCCCAAATACATGAAAAAATAACTAATTAGTGAAAATATTTTGGAACTATCATCTAAAGATATTTCAATGTTCCCTCATCTATGCCATTACAGATTTATACTTCAAACTCGTTCTTTAATTAGTCACGGATACAAGAGGTGAACAGCTGACCAGATGACAAGGGCATAGTGAAATTGTTAGTCTGATTGCCAGTAACATAAAACAGCTTAACTAATACAGCTGGTTTGCAGATATCTCTCAAACTTATATATCCAAGTGGGTGAATGCTATCATAATTTTCTGAAGCATTTGTAGAGGAATTGAGATTATCTTCTAAGATAAACTTGTCTTAGTAGTAATCTTCATGCTCATCAGTACCTTAACTTGCCATAACGCTCCCATCAGTGAGCAAGCTTTGCTTTAAGCTGCTGAGGTGTGGTGACTTGCAGAATGTGATTAGGATAAAAGATCAAGTTGTCATTATCCGTTGAGCAAACTAGAAATGAAATGAAAGAATTACCTCGCATCATCAATCAAGCAAACATAACGCAGAACATTCCCATTTGCAGAAGTTTGTTTAGTCCTATCTTCAATTTTCTGATCAAGTAAGGAAAGCCCATTCACTAGAAAGTCTTCCAGAGGCATCACATCTGGTCCCATTTCTTCAGGATACAAGCTTTCAATCTGAAAAGGGATTTGCAAATGCATCAAGGTTTCTGAAGCTAATTGAATTAGTAACAAAACAAAGAGACATGGTGACATGTATCCTAACCTTCATATTATCTAGGTTTAAACGCCGTCCAAGGAGCCGAGCAAGAATTAGAGCCTGTTATGAAGACATCAAAACAAAATGTTGTTATGAGGGATGTTCAACTTCTCAAAATTTACAGAACCAATTAGAACTATGAACGCTTCATGAAAGGTACCGAGAAACCAAATATTAACTATATCAAGTTGAATAAGATATGCTTCCCATCACGATCTGCGAAAATGATTCTGCCTAAATCACAGCCTTTCTTCTCCCCAAAGACATCATCATCCCAAGTGCCAAATAAGGTAAGATTATAACAAAGTACTTGCATGAAGCAGGGATGCTCCTTCTACACTCTCATGCACATATGACTCTAGCTAACAAGACATTTTCATGATACAAAAGAGAATAGCAGAATCACAGACTAGAAGAGACCTTGAATTTTTTATCCAGATGGGACTGGCTTGAATGTTTTCCTTACAAGATTATACTTACAAGTAACCATGATAAGGGAAAAAACAGGATAAGCAAATGATAATCACCAATCACTCTACTAGTTTTTCATTCTTCTTTTTTCAAAATTTACTTTAATTACATTCTTTTAGATGGTTAATTCAATGGTTCAGACTCGTTGCAGTTGACATTGCAAAACAGAATAATTGTATCATATTTTTTATGTTGGCTTATAAACAAAGAATTGAATGGTCTTAGAGTATCGTATATTTGATTCTTAGCCATTTCCAGTTGAGTAATATAGTTGTTGCATATGGGTTGAATAGAGGAATTTAAAGGGGTTTGTAAGGTTTTAGGTTCTCCAATATTGGAAGCTCAGATCTTTTCACATAATATCGTAGCCAGCCTTTGGTAAGCTTATTCTCACACTCTTCAGTCCATATCAAAGTTCAAGTGAACCTCAAAATCTGGTTACACATGCGAGAGGGTGTTGAGTTATGCAGTTCTAGTCTTCCAAAGGGGTTTGTTATACAGGTTTTTAGGATATTTCACTCGTACCCTTCATGCTCAGAAGTTCATTCACATTTCCCTTTCTAAGATCTAACTTCAAGTGATTGTGCAAGATACAATAATCTTTGTATATAACCATGGGTCCATTCAGCTAAAATTCCCATACTCTTAAATGGATAACATTCAGCATAAAAATATCACAGAAAAAATATACTTCCTGAAAACACTTTCTACAGTGAGTGTGAGTATATAGCAGATGAAACATTATGTCATAATTATGCATACTGTAAGACTGCAGGTAAGTTCAGATAAAAAAGAAAGATAATGCTTTAATCAGCATAATAATTTGGCAATATTAATGGATCGAAATCTTGGACACTGTAAGTTTAATCAGAAGAAAGATGTTTCCTAACCTTTCTTGCTACATCCATACCGCCTAGATCATCCCGAGGATCTGCAGATAAGTATAAATACATAAGAATAACTTCATACTTCAACTATCCTAATGAGAATTGAGATGAAATGTAGTGTCAGAGGTTTTTTTTCTTTTCATAATGATATTTGGGATGGATGTATGGTTCCTGTTAATTGCTGCTAGAAAGTAGACAGCATCTTGACAATGCATTGAAGACATTGTTATTTCTTTATTAGAATAGGAACTAGAATTTCCTTAGAAGTTTTTGATGGCTCCACATTTCTTATATAACCCTGCTGGAAACAGAATTATGCCTTCACAATGGATTAAAATATGATGTTATCTCCTTGGATAAAGCACTCTCCTTAAAAAGTTTACTTGCCACAAACATTACATCTTATGTACTTAGAAGAAATGTATGATGGATTGTGAACTTATTGATACTTCTATGAATTTGAATGGTAAACCTCTACTAGGTTAGGAGGGCCCTCTTAGTGCTTCTTAGTAATCTCAAGAGAGAGATATAGAAGGTTAGTTAGCAATTTACACTATCTTATAGGTGACTAGACCTGATGCTGCCTTTTCAACTGTTATTGTGAATCAATTTCTGTATTCACCATGTCGTATTCACTAGGATGCAATGATTTGCATCTTTTGGGGTAGGAAGCCTGCTCTTGGAAAGGATTATCAACAAAAATCAAAGACAATTACGATGCAAAATGGACAGTGATACCTTCTTTATATATGTTCTACTTCTAAATACTATAATACTTTCAGGCAATTTGGCATTATGAAGAAAGAGAATATTGGGTCATGACTATGGTAACGATGAACTCATAGATTAACAACCACCAAAAGGATCGAAAACGGTTGCTGTTAGTTTACCACATTGGTTAAAGGTACCCTTATATGATCTTGGACTAGCTTTTTGGACTGGGTTAGGCACAAAGTCCATTTTCTTAATGATATCTCACTCAAGCTCATCCCTAATGTTTAGTTACCCAATGTTAAGCCCCTATGTTATGTTATACATACTCCATATGTTCCTCCCTGTACAAGCAATAAGATGTTAGTCTCACTTCAGTTGAGGATGTATTGTTGTAATCTCTTTATGTGGTCTTCGGCAATCCTCATCTCATGAGGTAACTTTTAGGTGTAGTTAAACCCGAGATACATTTTTCTCTAACAATTGAAATTGATCATAACAAAACTTGAGTGAGATAATCAAGTTATACTTGTATCCCATTGTATGCAGCATCTGACAAGAGGACCAAGCATATAGAAACCCACTGTCCCTTCCCCAAAAAATGTTTTCATGACACTGTTATAAAGTTTGGGAAGTCTACTGATCAGCTTATAGACATATTCACCAAATCCTATACAGGTTACATGTATGCACCAGCTAGAGAGGAGAATCAGATAGCTAAATATAAATAACAAGAGATAAGTGTAATATAGAGTTATATGTGCATGTTCACCACATTGGATAAATGTAAGAAGATGCACTGTAAAGTGAGCATATAAAAGAAGAATTCACGTGCAAGACATTTGTATCACACATTCTCTTAATCGCTTCTCATATTTCTCTGATTTCTCTCACATTCGAATTAGTGCTTGACAAACTTCCTAAGCAGAAGGCCAGAAAATATTGTTGTACAAGAGGAACACTTGCCTGACAGGAAAACGAGTAGAATTACTCAGACAGAGGAACATATAAACAATAAAGTAAGACTACACTTACTTATAAATAGATAATATCATATTTTCAACAACCACTTTTCTGTTTTTGTAAGTCATATTTTCAATACTCATATGGTGATTTTACAACATTAATAGGGTGGTTGTAACTTATCACCTGGTTCAGTGTAGCCAAGGCTTTTAGCAGCATTAACGACTTGGCTGAATGGCTTTCCATCCTCAACCTCACTCATTACATACCCCAGGGTACCTGTTAGATACCAAGATATATGGCATCTTACCATCAAATGCTCCTAATGTTTATAACAAGTAAGATAACCACTAAGGATAATCATTTGCTATTGCATATATAGCCTAAATGATAAATGGTCATGAAATATTACCACTCAAACTCCCAATAATACGGTAGACAGGGTCTCCTGATGAAATTATGCGATTTAAGGATGCTATGACAGGAAGACCAGCACCAACCTACCACACATATAGCAATTTCAGACAACTTTGCTAAGCCAAGTATAAACTGAACTAGGACAATACTATCCTTCGTATACCACAGAAGCTAAATTGGATCACTTAAACAAACACAATGCGCTACAAATCCCATATCATTGTTTGGGAAGTCAAACAAGAAAAGCTTTTAAAGCAGAAGAGGAAGGTTTAACGTGTATGAGACATTTAAGAATCTCAAATACAAGTGAAGCTGGTTTTTACTTAACTAGTGCTCTAGATATCAGATAAACCAAATGATACCCATCACCATTCATATGATCAGTTATTCTTACTATCTTCAAATGTATATTTACAGATAGATGCCTAATTACATCCTTCTTTCAGCGAATGGTGGGAGGAAATCTGACACAGGAAAATTGGAACTTTCACAGTTGAGAGAGTGAGGAACTCCAACCATCCTACCACACCCCTTGGTCATAAAGCGACTGGATATAGTTGTGTTTAAATTGACAAGAGAAGAAGCTACAAAACGGAACTGGTCGCCTCTGCAATAAGCTTGAATGTTGATATCAAAAAGACAGGATAACCAAGGTTTCAGCCAGCTTTCTGGTCTTATCGATCAAAAACAATTAAATTTTTTCTACCTAGAGACTCATATACTAGTATAACCCCATAACATGACACTCTAAAATCTCCTTTGTCTCCAACATTCCAGTGCACAAAAAATTTTACACGCAATAGAAACAAGAGAACATACAGTTGACTCGTGTCTAAGGCGACGGGGCTGTGACACCAACTTATCATAATCCTCCTGCAAATAAGGCAAAAGTATCAATACACAATACATAATAGTTGCCATTTGAGAGAAACCTTTTACAGATTAAGAGGATGAAAGGTGAGAAGATTTGAAAGGTGAGAAGATTTGAAAGGTGATTGACCTGTAATTCGGAATGTTCACAAGTTATGCAGTGTTGCGAATCTTGGTGACCGTAGAAAACATATTAAGTAAGCATGCGACAATCAAGGTAAGCAATTGAAACTGACTTCGACTTTAGCTCTGTTGAATAATGTGATCATCTCATCCAAAAAATTAAGTTGAGTGCACCTTTATTTATTTAACTCACTCGCTTGTGGAACTGATTCTTTTCTATGGGTCAATTGGCCAATGGCCAAGCACGTGGAACTTTTTTATTTTTCTAATGAAGGGTGATAAATAACTAGGTAGATCACACTTGTTCACTTAAATAATTAGGTAGTCACCTCATTCAAAAGTTTAAACTATTAGATTTTTTTTAATGCGGAAGTTTAAACTATTAGATAGATCACACTTGTTCACTTAAATATATCTTCAACGAACTCTATATTCATGTTATAGCATTTGACTCAGTTTTTGATCTTTTGTTAGTTTTCAAGATTAAACACAGTTGAATGGATCATTTACTGCATTTCTGCACGTAAGCATGCATATGGTTGCTAAAATAAAAAAAGAAAATGAAAACCATGGACATTATCTCATTATCTGCTATATTTTATCCTTCAAGGCTTCAACTGCTAATGGCACATTCAATAGTTGAACCATGTCTAGAACACTGTTACTATGCCACAATAACTACCTGGTTATTAGCTACACATTGAAAGAAATTAACGACAATAAAAAGGATTGGTTACCATTGGCATAGTAAGAGGCTTCTTGTTAGCCAGCACCACACAACAACCAAAATCTACAACCTGGTTTAGCACTCCAATAGTCTCAGCACTAGCTGAACAATCAACAAATGCTAAACCTGCCACAGTTTGAATTTCAATCAAAAGGAATCTGACTGTGAAACAACTCCCCAAAAGCTAACACATTGATACCTGCATTATCTTATGCCTTCACGTAAAAAGAATTTAAGCAAGGGTAGGAAGTGTGATAAGCAAGAATAAGATGTATTTCGAACTCATTTCCTCCGGATAAACAAAAAATTCCTTTCATACAGTAAAGTAGACTACCAACTCCGTCTGACTGCAAAAATAAAGCAAATTTACTCACTGCAATTCATGCATATGAGCCTAGACTGGACTAAACAGTGGAAGTAAATAAGCAAGGTCCAGAATCATGCGGCAGCTGAAGTCAACAACTGTACTATACTCATCAAAGCTTTTAAAATTCATGGGGAAGATTTAACAGTAGGAGCTAACGTACATAGCATTTAACCCATACGGCATAAATTTAACAGCTACTCATTGTTACTAATCAAACTTCTCAAGTAGATTAGTCCTCCACCAGTAAAGAATAGACGACAATATAAGAAGGTGTATACTTTCCATAACAAGCCTACCAACCCCAACAATCCCAAAATAAATATCTTGGACATGACACAAACCTGTTGATTTGCTAAGAAGTCCAATATCAATTACTTTCCGTGTAACTTCTGGACCGGAAAACACTTGACATACACCTACATGTTAGAACAAGAAAAGAATTCACCTTTTTGGCATTCTACAAATAAGCACACCAAATAACTTAGCAGCTTGTTTAAGGGTGATTGTTAAATATTGCAATACAACAGGTAACCACACCAAATCACTTAAACAACAAAACCAAAAAAAGGGTGAACTGCTACCAGAATTTGCAAGAGTCTGCAATGAAGAGCCATTGGATTTGACACGACAAACTTCAAGAAGAAATGAATCATCGAATTCTGCAGTGAGAACATCAGCTACAACCACCAAAGATTTGCTATCACACACACCCACAACTCGCAAATGCACCCCCTGCAAGTTTTTAGCATTACCCACAAAAACCCAACAAAAATAAACACAAATAACAATCAAAACTGATAATGATTTTCTCAAATTGGTTAAAAAAAACAACACTTTTCATTACCTGCTTGGCATGAAGAGATCGACAAGAAACAATATGTTGAAGCAATTGACGGCCCACTCCTCCACAACCCATCAAAAACACCGGTAAATTCTTCATCTTTTTGCTTTTACTTTTGGATTCTTCAACTTCCTTATGCCACTCTTCTTCGATTTCTCTCTCAAAGAATCTTGAAATGTTTCCATTAATGGCGGATTTTGGGTTTAAGAGGAAAGTCTTCTGTGTGTACACTTTGGACCTTAATGTTTCGTATGTGACACATCAATCCAATTGTTTTTCCTCACGTTCTTTCTTAAGAGATGGAGTAATCGTCAATCAATAGAATCTGATCAATACAATCCGCGTGCTTACCTACTCATCTTTCATTGGTAGTGGAATTAGTTACGCTTTGTCTCGATAATTATTACTTATGATTTAAAATAATGTATCATATCGTGTAATATTTATTTGATGAATATAATTTTTGGATTGATTGTTTCATTTTACATTGTTATATAGTATCACACGTAATCAATTTCAAGAATAATACAACAAAAGTAGAATACGGGTAGAGTACCCATTAAAAAAATAGAGTAAAAGATAAAATAGACGTATTGAATAATAAGTAAAGATAAAATGAAAAAAAAAACATGTGATCACATTAAATCGATCGTTACACAAAATGAGACTTTCTAACATTACGTAACAATACAATACAACAAAATTTAGATAACAAGCATGGTATTTAAACTAATACTAAAACAGTATAATATAATAGATAAAAACCATCCAAACAAGTTATTAGTATTTACTTTTCTTAGCTTGCATATATTGATTATTGATGGTAAAATACTCATTATAATATGAATTGTACAAAATATTATATATTTATTAAATGGTTGGTGAGAGATTATTTGGGTTAATTCTTTTTTCTTTTTACTTGCAAAAGCTTTGAGTTTTGACACACAAATAAGTGTTTCAAAAATGAATTATTGGTTAATTTATTTTTTTTTAAATCAGTATGTTTTTTTAGCTTATTATAATGGGCTGGTTTTTGTCAGCCATTGAATTCAAAGTCCAGCCCAATTTGATGGGCCTTCAACATGCTAATCCATTCCATCTGAATTTGATGGGCCTTCAAATTAGATCATATGCTAATAGGCATTATGCGCATATTCTCATCTAATTAAATTTATATTCGAAGACCAAACGAAATAAAAAATAAAATAAAATTCATTTTGTTGATCGATTACATAAAAAAATATAGAAATAAGTACTAACAATAAATTTGATGGATTTATAATACTCTATACTAAACATGAAGGTCGACAGCTAATATTTATCCATGGCGGGTTATGAAATTAAAGTCCGACCTTTTTTTGATAGGTGGCTTTAACATCTTCATTTGTGTCACCATAACTTAAGCTTAATATTAAATTTAAAATGTATAGTTAATTTAATGTTTAAACATTTTGATATGAGGAGAAATCTAGCTTATGTAATTCTATAGTTTCTACATAAAAATGATTCAATTTAGCTCTGAAGATTAGTTAAACCTCGATAATATCCTTAGATCCAATCACGTCTTTTTAAGTATCATCATGAATGATAATTTGCATAGATCGACTTGCTGACCTCAGACGTACCAGACCTATAAAAATAAAACTCAACATAAGCATGTATCAAAGCAAATTATAATTTTTAGGACTATAAAAAAAAAAGTAACATTACTAGGAATGCAAAATCAGAGAATTTTACTAGAAAAATCAAAAGTGAAGAAAGTGAGAGGATACATTGTTGGCATTTTGCATCCATAATGAAAATTAATTAACTTTGTTCTCTCTAATTAACCCCAAATCCCTATTTATAATATCATTAATTATAAGAAAAGAAACCAAAATAATTATTGAGATGATTCCAAATCCCATAAATTTAGGAAAATTAATTCATTATTTAAAAATAATTTGACTTTTCCTTTTTTTTGAGTATCATTGTTGGTTTTTAATGGTTCAACTACTACTAATTATTTATTTAATTAAGGAAAAACACAATAAAAGGAAAAATGAATCCTTCAGACAAACAAAAAGCGTGATAATTTCAATAATATATCATTATGCAATAATTTCAAAAATATTTCTATGGTTATTGAAGATCTTAGGCAAGAATTTGTCACTATAACAAAGTACATTTTGAGATACTAACAAATCGTTATACATTTAGTATACCAAATATTTAAATTGTATATATAGAATATAATTTATCGCATATAAAAGTACAACTGAAATACACAAAAGGTCAAGGACAACTATCCACTTTGGAATATGCTAATATAATATTTATAATACAATATTTGAATTTCAAAAAGAAAATAAATAAAAAAACTATGTTTTAGTATAAAAAATAAAGGAGAAAAAAGGTATGATATACATCTCAACTTTGCGATATAGAGTTGATATACTCCTCATTATAAAAGTGGTTCACATACACCTTACCATTATAAAAGTGACTAAAATATATCCTTACTGTTATAAAAATGACTCACATATACCTCTTGCATCTTACATAAGTGAAAATATAATTTTAAATTTATTTATTTTAAAAATCCATGTATGGATATTATATAGTCCTGTAAGCAAAATTCAAGGATATATTTTATCCTTCTCACCTGATTTTTTTTGTCTGACTTCTTTGATTCATTGACTAATAATTTTAAATATCTCCCTTATAGATCTATTTGTTTATCACGATCAGAGTTTTTTATTCTTATTTCATTTTTTTTCTTTCACTCTTTGTAAAAATATGAGAAATAAAAAGAAAAGAAGTGTGAATGAAAAAAGAAAAATTAATTAAATTTTTTTGCGGCTATAGTGTAATTTATTTTTTCTATTTGTAAAAAATAAACTGCGACATCTTTGATAAATTTTACAAGAAAATGATTGAAAAAATAAATTTGATCATCAAAATATTAAATCTAAATTAGTTGTTGAATCAAAAAAGACAAAAATATTCAGGTGTGATAGAATCAAATATACCCCATATATACATGCATGGATTTTTTAAAGTAATTTTTTAAAAACAATTAAAATTAATTTTCCCACTTACGTATAAATAAAAGAAGGTATATCTCGATCATTTGCGTAATAATAGAAATATATATAAGTCACTTAATGAAGATATATCAACTATAAATCACAACTTTAAGGAGTATATCATGCCTTTTTTCAAAAAAATAAATAAGAATCAAGACATTAAAAAAAAAAACGATTTTCCCAAAAGTACAATTTTAGTTAACATAATTTGGCTAAGGTTTTCATTCTTTGGCTTATCCCAAAATAAATTACTTCTTAAATTCCATATCTCATGTTTTCCTTTCTTCCTTGCAAAAATCTTTCTTACTTATTCTTTTTTTTTTATTTGCTCATTCTCACCTCATTTGTGTCTCTTCTAATTTTGAATAAGCTTTGAATTAAATTTTAAATTTGAATTTTGTAAGTTTGTTAGTTATTTAGATTGAATGTTGTTCCGATTGATTCTAAATATCAAGAAGAGTTCAAAACTTAACAAGTGATTTCTATAAATGTTTTAGTGGCAATATTCTGGGCTTTTGTGGCGACTTTTGTCGCCGCTAAAGGTCTAATTTTTTGAATTGAATCTTAGTTAGCAACGCTTAGGTGGAGGAATTAGTCCCACATGGCTTGCCACGTCACTAAAAAATTGGGTTGTTAACTGTTGAGGGTATTTGTGGTCTCTTGGGATAACGTCGGGGGTATTTTTGATCTCAAAATGTAACGAAGGGTATAAGTGATCTATTTCGCATAGTTCAGAGGCAATTTTGACCCTTTTCCGTATAACAATTACATGTAAAGAAAAATCATAGTAAAACATTACATTACATAATTAAAATATTCAAATTATACATCCATGTCACTAGAAAAACTCAATATCTATCGAATTTCTCAAATCAACAATGATTTGAAAGTGGAAAATTAAAGATAATTAGAATTACAAAACAGAAATTAATTCAATTCTAATAAGATAATTTAATTTATTAATGTCTCTACGAAGAATTAATTTCAAGAATTTGTGGTCAAATCAGAAGGGGAAGCCTCAAAAGGCGTATCATATGAGTGTGTCTCTCATAGACGAATATCGACTCAGTAGATAGTTGTGAAAAATATAATTCCCAAGCTAAGAACTAATTGCATCTTGAAAAATGTCATAATTGAAGCTGCATTATTTTTGTCCTCTGATGTAGTAGGACTTGAAGCAAAACCTCCTAAAAACAGAAAATAGGAAGAATTTTTTTTTAAACAAATATATAGTACTTCATGTGTGCTATTTTATGTGATAAATTAAAATACAATTCCGTACACAAAACATCTTATATTTATGCACAGTCTAGGGAAGGGTTGTGTCCGAAGGGGTGTGAGGTAGATAATCTACCATAATACAAATATTATTAAATATTTCCTGACATGAACATGTAACTTATAAATAATATAGAAATAACTTTATCGTTGCTTCAAATATCCTTTTTTTATATTTTATTTATATTATTACTATTTCAATAATCAAACAATACGTGATAAATATTCCAAGTAATTTTTGTTCACTCGTAAAATTTTAATTTTCAAACATCATTTTCTAATTTAAATTTCAATTTCCAATATTTCTATATCCAAATGCATGCTCACTTAATGTCCGCAAATCCCATGACACGATTTTAAAATTTTTAGTTATATATATATCACTAAGAAATATTTTTTTTTCTTTTAATTATTGCAATTAATACTATATAGAGAATAAATATAAATATAAAACTAATTAAGTACAAATATATTTACCAGGTGGAAGAGCTGAAACTTCACCATTTGTTGTACCTAAAACAAAGAAATAAAGGTTAATTAGAAAAATATAATTAATAGTAACAAATATATATATAATACTTTTTGTGTCCTTTTTTATGTGACCTTATTATTATTATATAAAGACTCGAACAATACTTTGAAAAAATCAAAGAGATTATATAAGAAAAACTAAGTAAATTATATTAATATCCACAGAGCCCACAACATGAATTTAATTCGATCTTAATATTTTTAACTTAAAGTCGTTTCACCCACCTAGCCTAAATTATTTATAACCATCGTTGGTATAATTTTTACTATATAATAAATGTATAATATGTATATAAAATTGTTTTTCTTCGATTGTTGCAATAATTTTTTTGAGAATAAAAAAAAATATAAAAGTAATTAATAAAGTATAAATAAATAATTTTACCAGGTGAACCAGCAGGAACTTCAGCACTTGTTGGAGCTGCAACTGGGATACCCGATGCTGTAAAACAAAACAAAATAATTCAATCGACCTATAAAAGAGATTATATTTTTAGACATAAATAAAAGTAAAATCATTAAATATAGGGTTGAGTATCAATTGGTTCAGTTCGGTTTTGAAGTTTACCAATTTAACTTATTGTTTATCGATTTATAGACATGCTAAATCGTTATAGAACCATTAAGATATTGACTTATCGGTTATTGATCATTGTTGGTTTAAACGTTAAGATTTGACACAAGAAAAAATCATTGAAAATCCCTTAGAAACAAGGTGACAAACCAAATGAACCATACACATGAGTTCACAAATTACATCTTGCTCAAAAGCAAACACTTTTACATTGTAAAATAATCAATAGTTTGAGACAGCTCGAAATAAAAGTAGGAAACTAAACTCTAAGTCAAGGACTTTATATACAAAATGATATAAACCATATCAAAACCGTAAAACCAATAACTTTTTTTCTATTCGAGTTATCAGTTTCGGTTCGATTTTGAACAGTCCTAGTTAAATACTTTTACTAATTGATTAAAATGTATATTTCTTTAATGAGGAGCAATAATTTCAAGATTTTGTATTCGTTGTTTAGTATTTGTATTAGGATTTGATTAAATTTAAATTTGCATATTACAGATCTTATTTCTAAGATAATGCTCCTAACCAAATTTTTTTCATTCCTAGGGATTTGAACCTGAAACCCTTATTAATGACAGGGGATTCCGCATCCCATCACAACATATATTAATATTAATTGTTGTCCCTCACAAGTCCCACCTCTCAAAATTTAATGTCTTTGTTAAGAATTCAACAAGTTTCTAGCATTAGTTGTGGAGGGGTAGATGGTGAAAATTTATTTGAGTTCGATATTTATATCATGTCATACTAATTAAAGTGTGTATGAGAATATTTATCCCTAAGAAGTACCCCAAAAAAAAAAATTAAAAAAATTAATCTTGCCCGACATTTCGGATTATAAAAATGTAAAAGTATTTTAATTGTATATGAAAGATAATACTATACCTAGGGAAAGTATTATACATTTCATATCAATCTTGTATAAAAGTATATAATAGTATATGAAAGATGTTTATACACAAATACGAACTAACCCGAATAACAAACTCAAAACATGGGCTATTATTTTCTTCTAGTAGAAATAGAGTGTGCTTTTCCTAATTTATTTCAACCAACACAAAAATAGTTTTCTTAGGTAGACTCTTAACCCCTAAAGTAAGACTATTGAGTACGAACTAACATAATCAGGTCCAAAACGCGTATCGAACATAGTATGAGAGAGAAAAGTAAAGAGGTATACCTGCACAAGTACTAACTGGTGGAGTTTTCAATTTGCAAATATTAGGAAGTTTTAGTGCCTTATTGATATCAATTTGGATACCAATTTTATCAGGATTACCAAGCAATTGACACAAACAAATAGGGTTACTATCCAACAATCCAGCAAGTGCAGGACAACATTCTTTATCTGGCTTAGTCATGTTACTATCTTGTTCAACATATGTCAAACAACTTGACATGTTCGATAACACTGTCATACAATCCATCCCACCCGATGTCGCCGGCTCTGCAGCCGGCGACATCGACATCGATGGTGACTCTGCAGTCGCCATCGGTGGCATTGTTTGTGCCTCCGTGAACGGAGGCACTATCGTCGAAAATAGAGAGAGGAGGAGGAGGAGGAGGAGGAGAGTTGTGGTTGTTGAGGCCATATTGATTTTGTGTGATAGAAATTTTGTGTATACAATGATACAAATATATAAAGATGTAAGTATAGTAATAACTATATTATTATTATTATTCAGTGGGAAATGTGATATAGCTAACTTTTTAGGTAGCCCAAAAAAATTAAATTTTCCAACACCTACTACCAGACTACGTATTAAATTCTTATAATGTTTTTTTTCTTCTTTTTGGGTCCTTTATTTTAAGGTAATTACACTTTTGATCCCTAATGTATTCTGATTTTAGTCGTCCTAAATTCTATTGGATAGTTCTTTTTGAAAAAGGGAAAAGTATATTCTCAAGTCAAACATATAACAAGCACAAAAACTTGTCTCTATCTAAAAAATCAAACTTTCACAAATTATGTGCTTTTTTTGGTCCACTTAAAGTGATCAATTAATGAAGTGTTCTTATGGTAAAGGGTAATTTCTATTCCTTCTAATGTTGTAGTTATATATCACCAAGAGATGTGACGGGATGGATGAAATTAGTAACGTAACGATTAAAATTTTGATAAGCAATATTCAAGTGATGTCTAACTTATATACATTAAATTATATTTTTCGATGAAAGATGTTCAGCTGATCATCTTAGAACATATATATCTGATTAAACTTTCGGATGAGATTTCGTTACTCTTAACTATTCAAAGGTCTCGAGTTCAAGATGTAAATATTAATTGATCAAAGAGAAAAAAATGAAATTTGTATATCACGTTATACGTACCCGTCCACTACCCAACCACAAAAAGAAGAATATTATAATGTGCCATCATATGGGAAATTACGTAAGTGGCATGTCATGCACGTTATAGAAATAAAGTTTCATACGCAAGGAAAGTTGGATTTCTTGGTCAATTTGTGCCCATCCCTCCCATCAGAATTGTGGTGATTTTTGAAAACGCTATAATTATACTTCCCACAAGCAATACTATCGTTTTGTTCAATCATGAATTTTTGGCAAATGCAGAAAATGAGTTATGGCGATTTTTTAAAAACGTCACAATTACTGTTGTCACGAGTAATATTGTGTGTGTATAAAATACATGTTTCAGTTTGAGCTAGAATAGATCAAAGAGCTTGCTTTCTCAGTTTGAGCCTCATATTTCTCTTATATACCATGTTCGTATGGTGAAGTGATGTTCTGTGTAAATTCATGTTCGAAGGACGCGAGATTCTAGAGTGGCAATTCTATTTTTTTGTAGTTCGAGCCGATTTCACTTTTATTATTATCACTTTTGATATTGGCAAGGGTGAACATATGTCAGGTTATTTTCTTTCATTTGATAAATTTATAGTGAGTTATTCGTCGTTAGATATTGTTTGCAACAAATTTTAATGTGACGAAAAATAAATTCCAATCGCAAAAAAATATGAAGAAATAAGGATATTTTATTGATAAATAGTGCGGGTACAATTTTGTTCCTTTCTCGAACTAGGATGATTTGGACTTTACTCAAAAGATTTATGGATCTTCTTTAAGCATTTGATTGTCAAGAAGACTTTGGAATATCTTGAATATCAATTTATGGGATATTAGAGATCTTGATCTTTATATAAATACCCAAGAGTTTATGGGATATTTTCAAATTTATTTGATCTCCGTTGATCTTTATAAATATTCCATAAATTTACAGAATATTAGGCATGCCTCTTTAAGAAAAATATAATACTTTGTATATAGTCATAAGCTAGGGCTTAGGGTAAAGTTATCTCGAAGAATCCTAACTGAAATCAAACACGTCTTGTAGAGTCCCATAAAATTTCAATCCCTACGGATATAATACAATAATAACTCTATCTTGTCCCAAATAAATTATAAGATGTCCTCACTGATCCTATCATTCCATTTAAATTCATCTCACATGGGTGAAAAGTACAGTTGGATAAAAAAAGAAGCAATTAATTCACCAGCATGATCATTAGCTGGACAATTTGCCTATGCACCACAATTATAGACTATATAATTAAGTATATTTTAAGAAAAAATTGTGATTTAAAAGCCCTAGTACTAGTAGTTAATTATTATTAGCAAGTCAACATCGATCACTAATTGACAATACAAATTATTGAGGTAAAAAAAAAACATTTTTAGTTTCCAAATTATTTAAATTTTGATTTTTCACCTGATGTTCGATGCTTGTATTGAATTTCGACTAAATTCGATTTCAGATGGGGAAATCTCATATTAAGGGTATATCAAGCGCTCCCTAACAATGATTGACTCCATATTCGGGATTTAAATACGAAACATCTGATTAAAGACGAACGAATGCTTAATTATCACTTTATCAAAAACCATTATTTGTCAATTGTATATAGGTATTTTGGTTGAAGAAGAAACAAGTCCTTTAATTTATTGGCACCATGTGAAATAATATGTGAATGGTCCACAAGGTTTTAATCCCACAAGTTATTGCAAGCTGGAAGTGAGTGTATAATATGCTTTTATAATAAAGAATTATAAGCAATCCCTTTGAAATCTTTAATTAAATAAAAAAAAGGATATAAAAAGAAAGACTAGAGAATGTGGAAGCATTTAATTTTGTTGGCTGAAAATGTTTGGAAGTTGAGAAAATAATAAGTTGTTCTTTTTATCACGAACAGATGTGGTACAGTGAATGTGACTGCTATTTTTTTAATGAGAGATTTCAATATCAAGTCCTAGGTATGAGAAAGTCTTTAGTAGGGAACAATATTGTCGAATGAGCCCTACCTGATGCAATTCCAAATTAATCAGACTCTCCAATATAAATACTGAACATCGAATAGGAGAAAAAATGCGTTTGTTCTTTTTTTTCTTCTTTTATGTAGAGAAAGTATGGTCATCACATGAGTGCTTTTTATTGTTTATATGAAAAGGAGTTGCTTTGAACTAAGAATGTGGAAGCATTTAATTGTGTTGGTTGAAAAAATGGGAAATTATGAAAAAATAGTCAAATATGTCCAAATTAGTTTTTTTTTTTTTTTTTTTTGAGATATAACTTTTTTGATCCACCAATTATTTGTAAGTTCTGATTTTGATTATTTTAATATCTGATTGAGTATATTGAACCTTCAGTTAGTTAATGAGTAGGAGTTTTGAGTTTGCTTTGAAAAGGATATTTTGGAGATTATAAAAATATTAGGGATAAAATCGTAAAAATCTTGATCAAATATAAAAGATACTTCTTATAAGCTAATTAACTAATATATGATTCTAGGTTATTTTGGGGTATAAGCATGTTTTGGTATTTATCAAACGCTTACATAAAAGTACTTGTAACTTATATTTTGATCAAACCCGCTTACAAGTTTACCTAAACTCCCTTTATATATTTATATATATGGATAAATTTCACAAATAGCCACTTTCCAAAATTTAGTCACCGATATGGAGTTTCAAATTCTGCAAGTAAAACTCCAAAATATCGTCATTGTGAAACTCTGGTTGAATTTGAAACTCCAAAACGGTGACTATTTTTAATTTGTTTCTCACCTGGTGTCCGATACCCACATTGGAGCCCAACTAAATCCGAATTCGCACCAAGAAGTCCCACATCCCTAACAAAGGCGACTTCGTACCCAGAGGAACTTGAACCCCAAGACATGTGGTTAAGGATGATGGAGTACTTATCACTCCACCACAACCCTTGTTGGTAAAACGTGACTATTTTTCAAAGGCATGACCGAAGAGTGATCAATAAACGTTATTTCTAATATACATAGAGATCAAGTTAGGTGAACTCACCCAAATCAAATAAGCCATGAACACTAGATCAAACTAAACATTTTATTATATACATTTTCCCAACCTAAGTTTGTTTCTCATCATTCAACATATTGCTGAGTACAAATGCTACACAATACACACTGGAAACTACTCTCAAGAATGAGAAACAACAGTGCTAACTAGGCACTGAACTTGTGATTTTTAGTCAGTATGAAGAGGATTCCAATGCCTTAAAAGTGATCGGACGACAAATGGAAGGCAACGGATCACCTGACCATGTTGAATTAGCTAGCAAGATATTCACAGCTTCAGTAGGATTGTATAAATCCCACCATACATGACTTGAAGCTCGGGGGCACGCCATATCAGGTGAAAGGCAGCCTTTTGTCCCGCCATATTCGCCTGTCCCACAGCAAGCATTCTTTGCATCCTCAAACCCTGCAAAAATTTCACAAGAAATCAGAACAAGAAAACTGAAAATGAAAAAAAATAATCCAAATTTTGAACAAGCGAAATCAGAACTAAGATGTGTTCTTTCTTTATACGTTTAGGATCAGACACCATGACGCAAGGATGATATCGAGAGGAAAAACAAAAACAAGAGGAAAAAGGACTACAAAAAGCACAAAGATAGAGATGTGAAATTATTAATGAAGTTAACAAGGCATAGTGAAACAACCAAATCGTATGTGGAATATCGATGTGTGATGAAATTCCAAATCGTATGTGGAATAACATAATGTGAAATCCTTAAAACAAAATTTGCTTCTTTTGAGTGAAGAAGGCAAATAAATGAACTTTCTAAAGATACTGGTCAATATGCAATGAGAGAATAGTGTAACACTTCAAATAACATATCCATTATAGTCAAATTCGAGGGATTTTCAAACAATCGTGATTACATGCTTTAGATATGTATGATCAAGTAAATGAAGATTATCAACAATGAATTTAATCAACGAGATGCAAAATAGAGATGTAGCAACCAACAAAAGGTTATGCAAAAAGCGGTGTATCAGAAAGGCTTTTAATTTAGCAAGTGTATGAAGCACTGATCATACCATAGGCTTGAGGATGAAAAATGAATTCCATCATTGCTCGATAGGTATCACAGAATATGACTTGAGCACCTCGCATTTTGGTGTTAAGGTCAACAATCCTCTGCTCTAGCCTTGTATTGTATTCCAAAACTAGCAAGTTGACATCGTTCTCACAGCCCAATTTATCGCCAATGCTTGAATTGTACCTTATGCTCATTACACTAGGTGAACATCCCAAAGGAAGTATGCCCATGCATACAATCTTCCTAACATTTGCATCATAAAGATTCTGAATGACATTTATCATCTGGTCAACCAAAATATGGGTGAATTGTAGGCCGTTGTATCCGGGACTTGTTGCAGATTCATCATCAACCAAGTAATTGATCAAATCATCTTTACCGAATGACAGGTAGAAAAGGGAGGATTCAATTAGACTTTTTGCAGTATCTTGGCCTAGCTGAAGTTGCAGTATCTGTATGGTCTCAAATGCTTGGCGTAGTTGTTGGTTGAGAGACTGGTAGCTTCCACTTTTGGGGTACATGATGGTTGCTTGTGCAGCACCAAAATTCACTCCGTTTAGAAGATCCTCCATAGATCCATTCTGGCTGTAGAATGGTTTGACATATTGCAAGCCCATCTTCTTAGCTGCAGCAAACATGTTCATCATCATCAAACTTCCGCGGTTTTAAGCCGGACTAAGTATGATACCAGGATAACTCAATATATATGTGACCTTATTACAACACATCACAGAAGTTCCAAGATATCATAGAGAAGCACAAATCTTGGAAATGATATTCTTTTCAAACCAGGAGAGAAGCAACCAATTTCAACCTAAGCTTCATATAGGAAAAGACAGATAAATGTTGGTTTATCATATTGACCTCTGGCCAGACTCGTTGGGCGACAGATTTTGGTTCCAAAATTTGAAGTAACATTTGGAGATTGTTTCAAATAACTGTTTGTTTATCAAATTGACTCATTATTTCAACTTCAAACTTGAAATACAGAATTTGAAGTTTGAAACACATGTTTTAGGAGTTTTCAAGTTCTTTTTAGTTTTTACTCACGAAACGTCAACGTTGTTTTCATGTCCAAACACACAACATCAACTTTCAAATGAACCTTTTCAAATATCAACCAAATCATGTCCAAACGCCTAAAAACAACAAAATACCCAATGTAATCCCATAGGTGGGGTTCTAGCCGTCTAGGGAGGATATTATGTATGTAGACCTTCCAAAAGAACCTCAACTCGAGTAATGCACATCAAAGAAGTTTAAAAACGAAAGTACAGAAGTAACGAGGACATAGCAAATAACAGCATTACATTGCATTCACAAACCAAAGGAAAATGCCTTAAAACAGAAAAAAGATTGTCTAGCATTTCTACTGCTTCCATATGCATTAAAAAAAACACCAAATTTACACATACCCATTTCAAGAAATAATAGTTAAGCTAACCTCCCCCAACCCCAACAGTAACGGAGCCAGAATTTTCATAAACACAAGCAAAAGCCAATGGGATTCAACATAAAAGAAAGTAATCTTAACCTTGAATATACCGTGTAATTTTTCGTCAAAGGGGTTTGAATGAACCCCCTTGGCTCCCCCCCCCCCCACACACACACAGAGACAGACACACAATGAAGAACCAGAAAAGAAAACACTGCAAGTTCAATCATTTCTTGAAATTCTAATCACCATAGCTACACAAATCCCAAAAAGAATCACAAAGAATAACAATACATACACCAAATAGATAAAGAAAGGCAACAACAGAGAGACAAAGAGAGAGTAAGTACCAAGAAGCTGAGGAAGAAGAGTTTGATCAGAACCATTACAAGGGTTTAAAGATAGATTTTGGTGCAAAATAGGATAAAAAGGAGTATTATCCCCACAATCAACAGAAGAATCACCCAAAATGTACATAGAAGTCACTGATGCTGGCCAACCAGAAGTACCATTTGTAAACACAAACAATTCATCATTTCCCATACACAAATCCATCTTTAACAACAAACCCACATAGAAAATTGATCCAAGAACCCAACTTTTGCTTCCTAAGAACCACATTCTGAACCCCAAATAAGAAAAATGAATTTCTTAGTTCGTTTCTACCTTCCTGTTTCTTGGAAAAATCCCACCTTTAAAGTATTTGTAGTAAAAGAAAACTGACACTCGTTTATGGCTATTAAACTGTTTTTTTAGGTGTGTTCCTTCACTAGAAAAATTAAACCGAATATATTGTTATTATATATAGTTAAATTAAATGGAGTCCACGCAATATGAATCGAGTGAGTTTTGTTAAGATGGTGAATGTTTTTGTTTGTCTCAACTTTTTATTTATTTGTTATGTACAATTTTCAAGTATTACTTTTAAAAATTGATTGGCATTCATATATGAAACTATTATGAGCAACGAGGGGAGTATTGCAGTAACGATAAAATTGTTACGATATGGGCTATAACTCGGGAGAGCTAAGAGACCAAAGAGATTCATACTTGGAAACTATATTGTATATTTAAGGTCAATTTCAATTTTTTTTATATGTCTAGTAGATGTTGAATTCTGTTAGCTTATTCATATATATTTATTTTTGAATCTCTTAGTGAAAATTTTGACTCCATCGTTATTTTTAGATCGCATGTTTAAATCGTAAAATAAGTCACTAATACTTGTGTCAAGATAAATTGCATATATCATATCCCTTCTTTAGGTGCAGCCCTTCTCCATACCCTACTTGAACGTGAGATATTTCAAGCACCATTTGCATTGTGTAACCGGAGCAATCACATTGTTTGCATCTTATTTCAATTTTTTGTTTTATTATTCTACAATGACATTTTGCTTATTGTAATGTTATCTTATTATTTTTTAAAGGTATTTTAATGTAGGCTTTGGAAGCAAAATTTATGTGAACCACCTGTTTTTTTCCCCATAACAAAGAACACACATTTTGCATTTCTATTTCCCTTTTCATGTACCAAATTTTTGACACATACCAAACGTACCTTAAAACTTATGGTCTTAAACAAGTCACGATACTTGCATAGTAATAAGAATATGCCATTATTAAGTGTAAAATAATAAGCTTAATCCCGACAGTGACAAAAACTAACTATTTGAAGACTCCCTCTCGTTTCTACTTCTGCCAATACATTGAGCTTAAATGGAGAAACACGGTAAGTGCGGATTCATATACACGAAAAGGACCCTGTCTTGTTTGGGATTGACGCATAGTTATAAATCTATCAATAATAATACACCAAAAGCAGCTGATATCTTTCAGATACACATACAAAAGGTGTTTCAAACAACTTAGTAAGTTCTAGTCTTGTTCCCTGCCATAGAGACAGAAGAAGAAGTTCACACAAAACCGAACACAAGAAATTGGTCGATACAAAAGATCAAGTTCTGCAGAATCTGCAAGATCACAAGCTCACCATTCACCAGCTGCCAATTTTGAAGTTTCCATGTTGTGGTGACCGGATCTGGAAGAATGATAATTACAATACGAAACTAATCCAGTTGCTTACCAGCAGTCGGGCATAGGACATAGTTAAGATGTGACCTACAACCCTTTTAATCGAATACTCCAATGCAGCATCAGTCACTGAGTTTTTACCAATGGAAAAGAAGTCAGAGATAATATAAACATGGTGCAAGAAATGGATGTGCCACTCCGTTACCAGTACTGGGGCAGGTATCACAAGAGTAAGCCGTCTATCATAGTTCTCCATCACATAAAAACTAGCTTTTAAAGGAATCACTGTACGTTAAAGCAAGAACAAGCATAGCAAGGCAGGTCATATCAAGTTGAGCAACAAAGCAGATAATATCCCTGTATGTTACAAGCACCATCTTAGTGCTTGGCTGTTGACATTTTCAATATCACTACTTACCAGTTTCATAAAAAAAAAAACAAAGCAGAAAATAATCTGACCTTTTGATTGCCAGCATCAATGAAAAAAAGGAACAGAGAAAAGAAACATTTTTGCATTCTGAAAGTATCAAGAATTAACTGTAGGTAAGCCCTTGTCAGTGACATAAGACACCAAGGAATCAACCAAATAAGGAAAAGGTTGTCAAAGGGAACAGGTTGGTCCTTCAATTTGAATACCAATGTAAATGAGAAACAGGTAAAACTACAGAAGCTACTTAAACATTAAGATATGCCCTTTGCATATGATTAGCTATGAGCAAAGTATATTTAGGAGATTTTGACAAACTGCAATAATTTCTAGGCCTTCAGCTTCCCAGTCACCCTACGCTTGTTGCGCCAGCTGTTCCTATCACCATTCAATTGATTCTTCTTAGCAGCAACTGAGCACTGATCAGCGCAACTACCTTTACCAGTCATTTCAGACTGAAGTTTACGCCTCCTCATTCTGTTCTCTAACCTTAGTCCTCTTAATGCTCGAACTCTCTGCTCAACCTCCAAAGCTTCTGAAAAGTTCCAGATCCTAACAATGCCTTCTTCTCCAGTACATACAATACGATCAAGAGCAACATCCACAGCAAACAGATTGCTCCCAAATCCATGTAACATTCTTTGAGGTGGCTCTACATTTTTAGCCCTATTGTCAACCTTCGAAAGCTTCTCCGTCACATTACTCCGATTTGTCCTCAACAGCTTTCTCACATCAATAAGTGAGAGTTTTCCATCACTGGAAGCTGAAACAAGCCAAGGGAACTCAAATGCAAGAGAATAAACAGCACCGGAGTGAGGAATCCATGTCGCCACACGCCTGAGATGAAACTTATCATTTCTACTGATCTCGAACATGCGTATAGCTCCATCTTCCCCTCCAGTGAATAGAAGCTTCCCTGTGTGACTTCGCGCCAAGGAAAAAGCATTTCCAGCATGAATATCGGTGACAATAGCAAGTTTTGACCCAATATTAGTGTCCCAGACATAAAGATCTGAGCCTGCAGCGCTCGCTACTGTTGTATCATGGGGAGCAAGGCTCCAAACCCAGTCGTTGTGCATTAGAACTTTCAGACATTTCAAAGAAGATCGATCCCAAACACGAATACTCATGTCCCACGAACCACTGTACATCTTATTCACATCCAATGCAAGACATGTTATTGGTCCTTCATGTTCCCAAACTCTGAATTCCATGTTCTGGTTCTGAGGTGATCTAAGATCAAAGAGATGTGGATTTCCATCCTCTGCTCTCCAACCATGTATGAATCCATCTGTACCTCCTGCTATTAAGAGCCTCGAATCAGCCGCAACTGCACGAATAGTGCAGCCAAGAGGGCGAGATGATGCAATAGATAAACCTTCTTCCATGTCCCACATTCGCACTATCTGATCGTACCCTGAAGTAAACAGAAGTTTCTTTGAAGATAAAACGGAAACAGTTCTAACAGCCTCAGTATGACCATACAATGTATCAATACTATAGTGTCCCATGAATGTTTTACTACGGAACTCCCTCTCCACGAAAAGCTCCTTCCACGACTTCTCATCTGCATGCTCTGCGCCCAAAGGTGCCAACAATATTGGCTGCCCCCACCTTTCACAATAGAACTCCTTCCACACATGGTGCTCCGAAGCAAGACGATACAATGACGCATTCACACACGAAACAACACCAAGCTCCTTCGGTTCTAAGCAATTAAGTATTTCTGAGATCAATGCCGGAGGGAGGTCAGTAATAGACCGACAATCAGGCAGGACCTCATTAACAGCGAGCGACTCCTCGCATTTCAAAATCAAACTACCACCTTTCCCATCCAATCTCCACAATGTTTTTTGCTTCTCTGAGTCAAATATGAAACTCTTTGGGTTCTTTGAAGGTTCAATAAAACTAGTATCAACTTTTCCTCTGCAGGGGTAGTCTACACAATCTATAGAACAATCTTCTAAAGCAATCTTAGTACCTCTTTGGCATTCAAATTCCATAAAATTGTTTCCCCTAACCCTAAATATTCAACAGCAGAGCCCTAAAAGAAATTTCAAGAATCAGCAAAAGTTGTACAAACCAATATTCCTTGCATAAAAGAAGAAGAAGAAAGCAAACTAATCACCCCAGAAACAAAAACAACAAAGCAGCACCACCAACAACATACCCTGTGTAATCCCACAAGTGGGGTTTGGGGAGAGGAAAGTTTACGCAAACCTTACCCCTACCTCGTGGAGGTAGAGAGGCCATTACCGAAAAACCCTCATCTCAAGTGCAACAAATCAAAGTACTAACAGGAAAAGGAATACAACAGTAAAGAAAACATGTCAATTAACAAAAGCAGTACAGAGCATTCAAAGAATAGAAACAACAAAAGTGAAATAAAGCGGTAACGGAAAAGAAAATACATGTATAAGGCTAATACTATGATAAACACAGAGCTCCCAAGCTCCTACGAAGCCTAAATTTGTCGAAAAGTGAGTCAAAGCTCAACTACCTACTAACCTACTAACCTTCTAATCTTATATTCGTCCTCCATACCCTCATATCTATGGTCTTGTCCTTAATAAGCTGAAGTTGCGTCATAATCTGTCTAATCACTTTTCCCAAATAGTTCTTCAACCTACCTCTACCTCTCCTCGTACCCACTAAACAAGACAATAAAGGTAACCTAAAACTCAAGAAAAGAAAATACATGTATAAGGCTAATACTATGACAACATGGAGCTCCCAAGCTCTTACAAAGCCTAAATTTGTCGAAAAGTGAGTCAAAGCTCAACTACCTAACGAAAAAGAAAATACATGTATAAGGCTAATACTATTGACAAATGCGGAGCTCCCAAGCCCTACAAAGCCTAAATTTGTCAAAAAGTGAGTCAAAGCTCAACTACCTACTAACCTTCTAGCCTAATCTGCGACCTCCATACCCTCATATGACATATCTATGCTCGTCCGGAATAAGCTAAAGTTGTGTCATAATCTGTCTAATCACTTTTCCCAAATAGTTCTTCAACCTACCTCTACCTCTCCTCATACCCACTAAACAAAACAATAAAGGTAACCTAAAACTCAAGAAAAGAAAGTACATATATAAGGCTAATACTATGACAAACATGCAGCACCTATGCTCTTACAAAGCCTAAATTTGTCAAAAAGTGAGTCAAAGCTCAACTAACTAACGAAAAAGAAAATACATGTATAAGGCGGAGCTCCCAAGCTCCTACAAAGCCTAAATTTGTCGAAAAGTGACTCAAAGCTCAACTACCTACTAACCTTCTAACCTAATCTGCAACCTCCATACCCTCATATGACATATCTATGGTCTTCTCCTGAATAAGCTGAAGTTGCGTCATAATTTGTCTAATCACTTTTCCCAAATAGTTCTTCAACCTACCTCTACCTCTCCTCGTACCCACTAAACAAGACAATAAAGGTAACCTAAAACTCAAGAAAAGAAAATACATGTATAAGGCTAATACTATGACAAACATGGAGCTCCCAAGCTCCTACAAAGCCTAAATTTGTCAAAAAGTGAGTCAAAGCTCAACAACCGAACAAAAAAGAAAATACACGTATAAGGCTAATACTATGACAAACACACAGCTCCCAAGCTCCTACAAAGCCTAAATTTGTCGAAAAGTGAGTCAAAGCTCAACTACCTACTAACTAACCTAACCTCCATACCCTCATATCTATGGTCTTGTCCTGAATAAGCTGAAATTGCATCACATTCTGTCTAATCACTTCTACTGAATAGTTCTTCAATCTACCTCTACCTCTCCTCGTACCCACTAAACAAGACAAAAAAAGGTAACTTAAAATTCAAGAATACAACAGAACACCCTAAATAATACAGAAACAAGAACCCCCAACAGAGAAAATTACCTCATAAAAACCCAAAAAGCAAAAAGTTCCCCTTTTTTTTCTAAAAAAGGTATATGAACAGATCTAAATAAGACAAAAATATAACAATATTATAAACACACAACAACAAAAATATGGATCAAAGCTAATATAAATTGGCGAAACAAAAGAAACCAAGAAGTGAATACCTATAATAAAGAGGAAGAAGAACAATGGCTTCCGAATTTGCTTTGAAAATTTTTGGGATTCGAAATTTGGGGAAAAATAAATTTTGGTGAATTTGAGAGATTAGGTGAGAGTACTAGCTGAGATTTATTTTGTACCACTATTTAACTTTTGTCCCTATTTAAAATATTTGTTCAAAAACAATCGATCTCTCTCATTCGTATTAGTTGTCAACGTTACTAAAAATATCTGTTTAAAAAAAAAAATCCGTTTATTTTTACTAAAAAAGTATATTTCTTCACTTTATTTGTTATTTTTAGTATATATATATATATATAAAAAATCATGTTTACCCTCAACCTCCCGACCTCATCGTGTGGGATTACTTTAGTGAGGTTGTCGTTGTATGTTTATCCTTAACATTAATTATTTTTCAACACCTAAGATTGAGAATTAATTAATATGAATATTATGATAAAATAATCATATCAATATTATTTCTGAAGAAGCATGTAAAGTCCAAAGTGAATAGAGGGAGTGCTGGTTAATTTCTTTTTTTTTATAATCGTGATGTCCGGGTCAGCTTATGTTCAACTCGATTAATTTCACATGATACCTATCACCTACCACCAGTAACATATATCAAATAACTCTATCCACCAAAGCATGAGGTGAACATAATCTACCAACATAACATGGTTCACCAATGACAATATTTACCAACAACATAACCACCAATATCATAATACATCAACAGCACAATTTCAACAAAACACTAGGTTATTCTTCTCATTTTTTCTAACCTTGGTGGACAGTTACATGGTACCTATTGCTTATGAGAGCTGACATGTATTTCATAAAATTAGTCGAGATACACAAAAGCTGATATGGATCTCAATGCATTAGAGAGTGATTTGAGTTTGAAATTTTAACGTTTTAAAAAGTTAAGTTTGACCACGATTAAGCCCTAAGGTTCAAAATAACTAAACATTAAATGTAGACTTAAAACTAACAGTAATTATTAATACTAAAAAAGATACACTGAAATAAGTGTCTCTAACTTCTTAGAATAATATTGTCATCTTCAGTCATTATTTTTATTGGGACTACAATTAGAAGCAGTCTTAAGAGTTGTTGTGTATGATTAAGGTGATGAAAAATATTAGGAACAATACATCTTGTTTCACTTACATCCATATAAAAAACATTAATGAAATTAAGTTAATCAGAAATCTCGTAAAGTTTCTAATACCAAATGATCTTCTACTTCATAATATCTATCAAAAGGACCACACATTATTAACGGTTGAACTTCATTATACCCTAATATAAAGGTAAATTCATTTATTATATTTATGAAAGGAAAAAGGTCAGAATCGTATTTTTTTTCATGTGTACACCAGCTTTTTCAAATATATAATTTATAGTTTAGTAATCTATTCACATCCAATAACGAAATAACAAATCTAAATTAACCATCTCTATAATATATAAAATAAATAATAGAATATTATGGATCATTAATGACATTATGTGGGATTACAAAATTTAATAACAAAATACAATCACCAACTAACCTTATTATCAACCAAGAAAATTATACTAAAAAAAGAATTAAAAAACAAAGGAACAGTTGAGTGGATAAAACCTCTTGATATGTCTGTAAAACTCAACAGTGATGGTAGTTGCATTCAAGGCCGTTGTGGTGGAGGTGGTCTGATCAGAAACTCATTGGGAAACCTCATATTTGCTTACTACATCAACTTGGGACCTAGTACGAGCAACATCGCGGAAATGACAGCTCTTCTTTATGGCCTTAAATAGTGTGCTAGTAGAGGCTTCTCTGATGTCTGGGTTGAAACAGACTCCATGATGTTAACCAGATGTATTAAAATAGAATGGGACCTGCCGTGGAAGATTAATGGTATGGTTCAAGATGCCAGGAAATTAATCGAAGAGCATGGTTACCATATTAGTCATTGTTTTAAGGAGGCTAACAAACCTGCTGACAAGCTCGCCACTTTGAGTCATGGCATTGAAGGACTTCATCTCTTCAACTCTTTTTCGGCCCTTCCTAAGCAAGTTAGAGGTCTCTTCAATTTGGATAGAAGGGATTTCTCGACCTTTAGAACTAAACCAATAAGACCTGTCAATATCATTTATGAGCCCCCCTAAATTGTATGCCGTGCTCAGTTAGCTTTTGAGCTAATCTGGACACCCTCCCCCCTTTTTTGGTGATACTTCGTAGAACAGTCCTACACTGTTACTACCCCTTAATCATGTCAAAGTTTGAGATGCCAAACTCAAAAATGTACTTTTGCTCATATCAATGATCAAAGTTGGAAATTAAAAAAATAAAATAAAGGACGGGGAAGGGGGGAGGCACATTATAAAGAAAATAACGAAGTCTCTCTTGGCTACTATTTCAAAAGAAAAAATTTCCAAATTGGTGTCTATCTATTTTTGATGCTGATAGATATCTTATCATTTTTTTCCTAAACAGATACAATAAGTACCTATTGAAATTTCAAATTCTTTTTTTTTTCAAAGCTGCGTCAAAGATACCACTTATGCCCTAAATTCCTTTTCTTCAAAAGAAAAAACCGTGAAGCTCTAAATACCAGCTGAAACCCTAAATCTTTTTTTCCAAAAGAAAAACTTGTGAAATTATAATCCCCTCTTTCCCAAAATTGAGTGAACAAGTATCAACTAAAGTCTTAAATTCCTTTTCCCCAAAAGAAAAATTCGTGCAATCTGATTTTCTTTTACATTCAAGGGGCATGGTATAAATATAAAAGAACACAACAATAGATACCAAATCTTTTTCTTTTGGCAATTAAGTGAGGAATGTCGCTTTGTTTCTTCGTTAAAACAAATTTTAGAATGTAGAGGTTTTGTTCCTAATTTACATATCTCTACAGGCTTAGAAGGCTCTATCTCTATGTCGCCAATCAAATATAATGTCAAAAAGTGTTTAGAATGAGGGTCAGTATACCCTAACTCCAAAATTATCATTATTTTTTACATTCTTACCTTTGTACACCTCCTCAACATCGGCATTATTTAAAAAATAGTTGAAAGGAATTTCTCTTTCATCTCCACAAGCTGGCCAATATCTACAACAATTGGTGGTTGGCCATCAAATACCACAACCATTTTATATAAGAGAGCCTTCAAGTCATGGATATCTATCTAAATTGGTCTACCTCTTAGCTGAGCTCAATTATTTCTTTTATCAGTTGTATCGTCATGTTCATAAGACCATCACGAAGCAACTCATAAAATTGTATCATTTGAGCTTGTTTCTCGAGTCAAAATTGACTCACTATCTCAACTTCATCAAAATTATCTTCTTGCAAAAACTCACTTTCATCTTTTATTTGAGATTCGTCCTGGATATTAACTAACTCTATAACTTACAGATCAGTATAAATTTCAACCTTAGCCTGCATTTTTGTGAGTTTGGTCTTATTTTATGGCTTTATTGCATTCTACATTTTTTTTCCATAACTGCTTCATCTTATCAATAAGTTGAACATCATGTTTCATATCCTCTACTCCATTACTCCTATCAACATCACAAACAATAGGAGAATCATAATAGAGGATCGAAAATAGAGAAAAAGAGTTAGGGTAATTATTTCAGTGGTCATCCTAACCATCACATATACTACATTCATTCCCCATAAAGTATTGGGGAGATGAACACAATCCGCTCCCAAAAAATCATAACCAAATATATTCAAGTGGGGCCCTCCATGGTATAGTAAAAATTTATCAATATATGAATACCTATTATTCAATCAATTTCTATTTCAAGATGTCATAATAGTTAATTTTTAAGTCCTCGATAATGACATCAAAAACTTATTTCTCTCGGACGTACATGCAAGTATAGGTGATCGTACAAGATGTAGTTTTGTTCTAATATCAAAACGGTTGTTTTTTTTAAAATCAAAGTCTCATTATTATGGAGCTCATAATTTACTATAATTAGTTTAATTAACCAAGTGTTCTTATAAATCATTGATCACTAAATATGCCAAAAGAATGGGATATTTAATTTAGTTAATAAGATAGTCATATTATAGACAATTAGTTTACTAAGATAGTCTTACTAACAAAAATTCTGAGTATCTATTATAACGGATCATATGTATTATGTCCCTTATTTGTATCTAGATACTGATTATGGTATAAAATAGTCATTACATATTCCTAATAAACATAATCATAAGTTAGCCACGCACAACAGTTTAGGAGTTATGTCAATTTACTATTTCAAATCCAAATAATTATAGAGCATCCACGACACAATAACTCTTGAACTGTTGTGCGTTCAGTTTTTGAAAATTATGTATAACCGTATATAACTAATGTATGAAGCATGCAAGATCTCTTAGTAACCCTTTATTTGGCATATCATATATCATTAAACACAGTTAAGAAAAAAAACATCTATCCACAATAATAGTAATCCATCGTCTTGAATTGAATCTTCACAATATCTTTTTCCTTACCTGCTTATAAGGTTGATTATGTTAGGTTAGACCGGTTAGAACCTCTCTGCAGTTCTCAATTCTGATCAAACTAAAAACTTAATTTGTAACAATTAATGCTAGACCGGTTAGAGCCTCTCAGCAGTTCCCAATTCTGATTAAACTAAAAACTTAACCTGCTTATAACATTTGATTACGTTAAGCTAGACCGGTTAGAACCCTCCGCACTTCTCAATTATGCTTAAACTAGAAACTTAATTGATATATCTCGACTAAAAAAATAAAAATAAAAAATTCAACTAATTATTTATTATTTATATAAAAGATCCCTTTTTTTTCAAATATTTCAATGAAAGTAAAGAGACTCACTACTTCTCACAAACTTGTAAAATATCAAAAGTGCTCAAGAATATACACTATTAGAACCTTAATCACCAAAGAACAGTGAATTTTGCTGTTGATTTCGAAATTGTTTGGAAGCAATGAATTGTAGGAAGCGGTATTGGGATCAATGGGCACCGAATGAAAGAAAAACAAACAAAAAAAAGTTGTAAGCTTTTTGGTTGTAACTGTTACTTTTCCATTGTTTTGTAACTTGTTCAACTTAGCTATGAGCTCAAGAAATTGCCCTTTTGCTCATTTGGTTTTTAGTTCACCATTTTCTTGATTTCACATTGTGTTCTTTTCCTTGTTTTCAGAGCTTTTGACACCTCAAAAGGGGGAAGGTTCTAGACAAGTTTTGCCTATATAAGTTGAGTTGTGAATAGTGGGTGTTCAAGTTATAGTTGTGGGGTTCTTTTCTTTTTTGTGAATTTGGGGTTTTAAGTATTTTCTGAGTTCAATTCCATTGAATTCTTGCTTTTTTCAACTATTTAGTTTGTGGGTGTTTGTGTTTTCTTGTTTTTTTGAAGGAACTGATCATCAGTGGTTTGGTGTAAGACAGCTTCTTAAGCTGTTGTTATTCAGGTATAAACCTAAAATGCTCAATTGGGGTTGTGATTGAAGTTTTAGGGGAGATCAGTTTCTTTAAAGTTTAGCTTTCAGCTTGTTGTGTTGTATAACTGACGTTTTCCATCTTGAGCTTTGAATTATGCTTAGGCATTGTGTTTTTTTGGTGTTAGATATGATATCAAACCATTTTTGAAGCTGAGTTTTGAGGTTCTGCTTTGTAAATTCATGTTGTGTTTTAATGTTACCAGTTTTAAAAAAAATAAAATCATGTCGAGTTTTTAGCATTTTCTTTAAGATTTATGTTGTTCCTTTGTTGGTATAACTGAAGTTTTCCCTCTTGAGCTTTGAATTAAACTTAGGCATTGTGTTTTTTTGGTGTTAGATTTGATATCAAACCATTGTGAAGCTGAGTTTTGAGGTTTTGCTTTGTAAGTTCATGTTGTGTTTTAATGTTACCAGTTTCCAAAAAAAAAAAAGAAGAAGATCATGTTGTGTTTTTAGCATTTTCTTTAAGATTTATGTTGTTCCTTTGTTGGTATAACTGAAGTTTTCCATCTCGAGCTTTAACTTAAGCTGAGGCATTGTGTTTTCTTCGTATTATATTTGATACCAAACCATTTTGAAGCTGAGTTTTGAGGTTTTTCTTTGTAACTTCATGTCGTATTTTTAGCATTTTCTTTAAGATTTATGTTGCTCCTTGTTGGTATAACAGAGATTTTCCATCTTAAGCTTTGAGTTAAGCTGGGGCGTTGTGTTTTTTTTTTTTGGGTGTTAGATTTGATACCAAACCATTTTGAAGCTGAGTTTTGAGGTTTTGCTTTGTAAATTCATGTTGTGTTATAATGTTACCAGTTCCAAAAAAAAAATCAGCTGACACATATTAGTCTCAATAAATTTTGTTCTCTAAACTTCTCTTCTTTTCTCTTTTGCCCATTTGTATTTTACTTGAGCATTTTCTTGGTTTTACATTGTAGCTTTGTGTTCTTTCCCTTTTTTTCTGTGTTTTAACCTCATAAAAGTGAAGGTTCTAGAGAAGTTTGGTCAGATTTGTATGAGTTTTTCTTGTAGGTGTTGAAGTTGTAGTTGTGGGGTTCTTTTCTTCTTTGTGAATTTGGGGTTTTAAGCATTTTCTTGGTTCAATTCGATTGAATTCTTGGTTTTTTCAACTATTTAGTTTGAGGGTGTTTGTATTTTCTTATTTCTTGAAGGAACTGATCGCCAGTAGTTTGGTCCAAGACATTGTTGGCAGCTTCTTCAGCTATTGTCATTCAGGTAAAAACCTAAAATACTCAATTGGGATTGGGATTAAAGTTTAATGGAAGCTCAGTTTCTTTAAATTTTAGATTCAGCTTGTTGTGTTTATAGCATTTTCATTAAGATTTATGTTGTTCCTTGTTGGTATAACTGAGATTTTCCATCTTGAGCTTTGAGTTAAGCTGAGGGTTTTTTTTTTTGAGTGTTAGATTTGATACCAAACCATTTTGAAGCTGAATTTTGGTGTTTTGCTTTGTAAATTCATGTTAAATTTGCATTTTTTAGCATTTCTTAAAGTAGGCGTTTGGCCATGGATGTCAAATACTTTTCGCTTTATTTGGAATTTATGAAGTTGTATCCCCTTTTCAAACTGTTTGGCAAGTTTTAACTAAGCTGAGGGTCTATCGGGAACAATCTCTCTATCTCAACGAGGTAGGGGTAAGGTGTACTTACACTCTACCTTCCCCAGGCCCCACTTGTGGGATTAAACTGGATTATTTTTGGCCTCATGTAATTTGATCATGCATTGTCTCTTTCCAAATTATTTGGCATGCTTTATTTAAGCTGAAGGTCTATTGGAAACAACCTCTCTATCTCTACGAGGTAAGGGTAAGGTCTTGTACACTCTACCACCCATACCCCACTTGTGGGATTACACTGGGTACGTTGTTGTTGTTGTTGTTGGAATTTATGAAGTTGGAGTTGTGTTTGGTTATACTTTTCTGCAAAGGAAAGAAAGAGCACTTTATTTGGAATTTATGAAGATGGAGTTGGAAAGAAGGTTTGAGCACTACTCCAAATTTGGAATCCAAACTCCAAGTTGGATTTGGAAATTTTATAACCAAACTCTGATTTTGAAATAAAGTGAAAACTATTCCAAAAGAAAAAGTGAGTGTTCCTTAAAAGAAAAAATCACTTGAGTTCTTCAGATGCTGATTTTGAGGTTGATATATTTGCATTTTCTTATTCAACTGCTATGAGGTTTAAAAGTATGTTTACTTGCTTTATGGTAGTCTGTAGATATCATTTCCGTTGTTGTATACGTGTCTCGACTCTCAACCAATGAGATTTTCCTTGCAAATTTGAGATAATCATTTTCGTCTACGTTCCCTGTTTTATCCCCAAGAGTGTGTTGTCGTCTTACTTAGTTGTTAGATCAGATAAGGAGCGGTTATAGGTTTTCAAAGTTTGGTTTATCCGTGTCTGTTAAATTCAGAATAAGTTATCCATTTTTGTCGTTATCGTTATTTATCTTTTCCTTGTTGTCGTTCTCCGAAAATCTATTCTAAATCTTTCCTCTCAAAGTTGACCATTTCTTTATTGTCACCCACTTCTGATTGGATACTCGACTAGCTTTGTCATACTCATGAATGAGGTCATGCAATTGGACACGTTTTTATTACACCTTGACGTCGTAATTATCAATTTTATATCCCCTTTCATTGGACGTTACATACTATAAGTGTTCAAATTTTAGACATGTGTATGACAACTGAATGTGTTGACAGGATGACTTCAGAAGTTGGCAAAGATTCAACATCTGTTGAAGAAGCTAGTGCTGGAGGAAATATAGGAGAAGGTAGCCCACTGAAAAAAGGTCCTTGGATTAAAGCAGAAGATGCGCTTTTAATGGATTATGTCGCAACGTATGGGGAGGGGAATTGGAGTTCTGTCTACAGGCGAACAGGACTTGCTCGCTGTGGGAAAAGTTGCCGTTTGCGGTGGGCAAATCACCTAAAACCAGATTTAAAGAAAGGTGCTTTAACTCCGGAGGAAGAGGAACTCATAATTGAAATGCACGCTAAGATAGGAAACAAATGGGCACGAATAGCTGCTGAGGTTTGCATCACATCTCATATTCTTTTCCAGAAGCTACCTTATTGTTACAGACAAACTATATGAAATGATTAAAAGCTAAGAATGCTATGTGATATAAATCTTAACTATTCCCGGGGATATTAGTTACAGTTCAATATATAGTTTTGGTAAACAAAAATGTGTCATTTTCTTTTATTACCGTTTAATTCTTGCTCTAACTCCCTACTTGGTTACTGTATATGGTTCATGTATATAAACTTTAGTGTCATTTTCTTGGTCAACAGTCGGGGTCGGCTTTGAAAAAAAATTGGTTTGGTATTCTCAGTAGACTGTTGTAATGGCGGGTGCCACTTTAGTTTAATTATATACCTTTCTTCAAAATCTGTACATTTGCACCGAAACATAGCAGAAGCTGGTGAGTGTCAGCGCACCCTTATGTCTCTTTATGTCTGAACGTAGGTCTGCCTCTATAGTTTAGCCTCAACATACTTATATGTAATATTATGTGTGGTTGGTAGGTTCATATAGCGTTATCAAAAAGTCATTTAGTTATTGTTACACTTGCATTAGGTTTGGGTAGGAGTAACGATGAGATTTAGAGAACTATACTAGTTTTGTTAACTCTTAATTTGCCTTAAAAGACGATTTTTTTTATCATTGTTGGAATGAGAGGGATCCTAATAGACCAGATATGGAGGATTCATCTTTTTTATATTTTTTTATACAGAGGATTCACATAGCAGGCTGTGAGTAGTTTGGATCGAGACCTATTTGTTGGTTGGTTGGTTGGTTGGTTGTTAGGGCTCCCTTGGCGAGGACCGGAACATGTTCTGATTCAAATGAATGGGGTAGATAGCCAGTATCTTTTCCAGGCATAAAGGAGAGAATGAAATTACGGAGTGCTACCTCTATCTGCTAGTGATGATTCTCTCTATCCTTTCCTATCTTTTATAATATTCAGGCCCGTTTTACTTCATCTGGATGTTGCTTTAATTGAACACTTGCAGTATATGTTATGCAGTAAAAGATGGTGGTCTTATGTGTGGTGAAACTTGTATGCAAATCATATTTGGATATTACTTTTCCTCGACTAAAAATGTGGACTCTCCTCTTTCTTTCAAAAGACTTAGTTGTATAGCTTTCATTTTCTAATACTGATTTTGTGTAAACTTTCTCAATTTGAGTGGTTGGTAGCCATATGACACATTCTTCGAAGTTGAATAGTGGCTATTAATTTATTTTTTCATGGCCCTTCTCCCCTCTCAGTTCCCTGGCCGCACAGACAATGATATAAAGAACTTCTGGAACACCAGACTAAAGAGACAACGGCGTGCAGCAAAATATATGGACCTTCCAGGTGTTTTTTTCCAGGAATTTAGTGAGGACAAACAAAATAAGGAGCTGGTCATATCATCCTCAGCAAATTCAGATCCTCATCTCTTGCCTATTAACAATTTTAAGATTCCAACTGTGGAATACAGAAATTTTGAACCTAGTCAGCAGTTGTATCCTCAAGGGCTTCTTAATATTGGTTCTAGTAGCTTTCTTGATACTCCTGCAACTAGCTTACTGGATCAGGGTTTTAATTCTTCCTGGAATACTCGTTCTGTCCGCTCAACAGTTCATCCATCCAAGCGTATACGAGGATCAGAATCCTGGTTCTCTGATCGAAATGTTGATCTTTCTCAAGCTCACCATCAATATCAAAATGATGGTTCATTGTTTACTCAATCCTTGGGGTTTTCTTCGTTGTATACTCATAATCTAACATCTGATTATCACCCATCATTTGCCAGAGACATTCCTGGTATCCATGCCTCTTCTTCAGAGCCCAAATTGGAGGGTAAGCTGGAGCTCCCTTCATTCCAAACTCCGATGGCGAGTTGGGATTCTCCTTCCTCAGTTCCTTCAATTGAGTCCTCCAATACTTTTATTCAATCTCCTCCAAATGAGTATACTGATTCTTGCAGTCTGTCACCCCAAAGCAGTGATCTATTGCATGCCATACTTTATGGATCACAAACATTCAAAGCTTCATGGAATAATTCACATCAAGAGACTTCTCGTAATGTAGTGCCAGATTCTTGTCCTGTTCTCCGAGAGATTCAGTGGGGAACTAACCTTGACGCAATCACCCCTTCAGGTCATTCTATTACATCGGTGTTTAGTGAATTCACTCCTAGCAGTGGAGGTTCATTGGAGGACCACCAGTCAATAGCCCCTTTGATGGGTAAGAATGGTTACTGAATTGACTTATCCTAATTATCTACACATTCACAAGTGTTTAAATGCTTATGTCATTTGATTTTTCTATGATTTTGAAGGATGCGATGTTAATCAAGAGATGGCTAACTTCGCTCCCACTGCTGGGAATGATGATACATCAAACCACCATTTGTTTTTCGAGACTGATATGTACTTTTCTCCAACTGTTTGGCCTGACGAGTGACGAAAGAATGGGGTAAGAACCTTGAAGAATTCAAATATGCACTTGGGGTCTGCTCCTTTTTTATGGTTATAGCAGGGACTGCAAGAAAATAGCTAACTGAGTATGCACATTCTCTGGTGGTGGACGTGGTTGTTCTACCTCAACGAGAGCATTATTTCCGAACATCATTTTGATAAAATTGTAACTTAGCTTACACAGCAATACAAGACAATATAACATTTTGTGTCCTATGTAAATCTTTTCTGTTGTAGGAACATTGGTCTTGTACTCTTGTTAGTTACAGCTTGTAAAACTGTTTTGTCATCTTCAGTACCGCTGAAGCTGATTCTTGGATATAAAAAATTGTACCAATTACCAGTGTTTCACATGGTTATACCACTGCAAATTCAGTTTTGTTGTATTGAATTGATCAAATAGGTTTCACTGCTACATGATCTCAGTTCAAAAGATAGCCAGCAAAACTACAAATCGAATATATTCATCTCTAGCGACAGATATGATCCTACTACTCTTAACTTGAGGTCTCAGATTTGAGCTCTGAGAATGAATAACATCTTGATAGGAAGTGCTTTCTTGGACTTTACACGTGGGGTGAATTCGAGTTGAAGCGGACCTTACATGACATAAATTCGAATCAATCAGGACATCCAAGGCAGATACCGAAGATCGGGTGGCAAACTAAAAAAAAAAAGATGCTTGACTCTCCAGATATTAGTGTAGTTTTCAATAACGGATGTGCTGGCTAACGGGCTAAGTAGAACAAGAAACTATTTTTCCTGGCCCAAAACCATAAGATTATCTTTCTTCTCCTCCCAAAATAAACAATAAAAGTGTGACACCCTAGCTTAAAATAAGAAGCTCCATATCGATAAAACAAAGGAGAGAAGTTGGATATACAAGTAAGCAGACCTTACACACTAGTGACGCGTTTAAGTAAGCAGGTCTTACACATTAGTGACACGTTTTTAAGCCATGCTGGCCTAGACCTAGAGCAAACAATATCACTAGCAAGGTGTACCAATACAAATGGTATCAAGTCACTCCTGTGTCAGGCTTGTCGATGTGAGCTAGAATTCAACTGAGTTCAGACAAATCCTGATAAGGCGAGTGGACTAATACAAACTGTATCAAAGTCACTCCTACGTCCTGACAAGGCAGGGCAAAACTCAGTGCTGAGTCTAGACAAATCTCATACAATGGGACAAACAGGGCAAAAATCAGTGCTGAGTCTAGACAAATCTCATACAATGGGACAAACATCAGCGAGGATGCTGAGTCCATAAGTAGGAGTGTATGCGACACCTCAACTTAAGATAAGAAGTCCCACATCCACAAAACACATAGATTCTAACAACACAATTAGACACTCTAACTACTGATAATTCATGCAAAAGCCTACTTGTCATAATAACACAGGGTCACACCAGAACTCGCTATTGTCACAAAAGTACACATTGGTGTATTTAGCAACTTTCAGGTTATACATAACACACACAAGACGTTCATCAAAGATGTCACAGAAACCTAATGAACATTTACGTTTCTATTACTATTGTTGTAGTTTCCCAACATTTCCAGCACATCCCCCCCAATATACATGCAACAAATTTTAACAATTTCCTACACATCTAAAATCAGGTCCTTTGCCTGATCCTCCTCCCGTTGGTATCACCGCCGTCTGAAAGCTGTCCCCAAACGCTTTTAGACTTGCCACCTCCACTGCTACTATCATCCTCACAACCTGCCACAGTTTTAAGAAGCTCTGACTGAAGAGCGGGGCAATTTTCTTTAAGGTACTCAAAGCCATCTGATTGCATAACAGCTGCCAAAATACAAAGAAATAATAGATGAATGGGAATCTTTAGTGTGAGTAAATTACAGAACACAACAGATCAATTTATTTATTTTTTGAAATGGGAACACAACAGGTAACAATAACAATAACAATAACAACTACGCCTTAGTCTCATATAAGTAGGGATCGGCTATATGAATCCTCACTTAACAGATGCAAATTCAAAATATGTTACTTTTGGATGTAGTAAAAGTATTCAAAATCCAACTTAACTCTGACAGTAGTCAGCCGTTAGCATAAGCAAGGTAATGTGTAGCATCGCATTCATAACAACATTCAAATTAATAGCAATCTCTCATGGTGTAGCATAGCTTACTCACAAGAGTTTAGGGGACTCAAAAATTATTTTCTCACTCCTGTAGAAACTTTTGAGAAGAGCTTCTGTAGAAACTTCTGATTCTCTTAATCAGTTTCAATGGTTTATCACAAAAACTTGTTTGAGAACAAAAGTCAAAATCTACTTCCAAAAGAAGCCGGCCTTTATAGTTCCCACAAAAAGCACTAGAAACAGCACATTTAAAGTGTGTTTGGTATGGAGGAAAACATTTTATATTTCTAATTTTCTCATGTTTGCTTGGTCAAGATATTTTAGAAAACACTTTCTCTAAGGAAAACAAGCTCCTTAGAAACGAGGAAAATGACTTCTCTAATGAAAGTAGAGAAAACAAGTTCTATAAGTGACATTCCAAGTTCATTGTCTCCTCCCCATCCACCCAACATCACCAATCCACACCACACCTTGACCATCCCACCCACCCCCGAACCCAATATTTTCCAACAAAACAGTTTCCATGAAAAATAGTTTCACACCCCCTTAGATCTATATGTTGCACCCAACTACACAGGCCATAAGCTATTCATTTTTCCTTTCTGAATCAGTCGACGAGGATTGTAACTCTTTCAGTCTTTTCTACAGACATTTGACATCCCTTCACACTTGAGCCAAAAGGCTGCCTTGCTAAGTACCACACCTTTTGACTCTAAAGAGTGTAGGGTCTTTTTAGAGGCTAAAGCTGTTTCAACATCTATATAGATAATTCTTAGTTTCTGATTATATCTTTACAAGAGATTTAACTACATCGTAAGACCATTAGCCGATTAGCAGCATCCTAACTACCAAAGCTGCTTGACATCTATATTTCTTGCTCTCTGTTAACTCTTATTAGAAACTACTCGAGACATACTTAGCATTCAAGCCACAAACTGGCTGTGTATGAGCACCACAACCTAACAAGAGAGTTAAAATCTCATCGGTAGAAAACACATTGCAGCACTTCCAATTAGAATTCTTTTGGGAGAAGGCCAACAAGAGAACAACACACCCAATACATACATATTTTATCTAGTCATTTCAAGTTCATTTTCCATAAGCATGTAATTTCAGTGGTTAAAATCTATTATATAAGAGATGGAAGTCAATGACACACCAACCAAAACCACTATTCACTATACTGCAGTCAGCTAAATAGGGTCAAATTCTTTTTAGAGAATCCTCAGCAGCCACTATACATATTCCAAAACTGTATAAGATCTATTTCTTTAAGAGAGTCATTAACAGCCGTTAACAATCATATTGCGCTAAAACTAATTGCACATACTCGCTAAGTACCCAACAATTCTGTCAGAGAGTTTACAGTGGTTTGGCAATAAAATAATTTCCTATTAGTTAATGGAATAGTTTACGATTTCCTTCTTATGGTACATTCATTCAGCAGATAACTTCTTTGAATTCAGAAGCTGAAATTTTTTACAGGGAAGTTGCATTGACTTAGTTATTTTACATTGATTCTGCAGATAACTTGCTTAATCTAATATAACCATATAAGATTTAATTTGATAGTCATTGACGTCATTTAAAACCAAATTGAGCTCAAGCTAATAACACATTGCCGCAAGTACCCACAAATTCTGTTATTAAGGATTCAACATGGTTTGTCAGTGGAGAAGTTCTTTTACTTTATAATGTTGAGACTATAATTAAGTAAATAAAATGCACTCTTTGTAACAACTTAAGCTTTAAGATGAGATGATCTCACACACTTCAAAATGTGTTAGTATCACCATTAGTTCTGTTTTACCTTGCTTACTAATCTAAAAGGAAGCTTGCTTTTCCACTAGTTGGGTTGTTGATTTCACAATTGTTGCAGGTGAAATTTGAGGTGATGTGGGAGTTGGTAAAGAGCCCAGTTAACATATTTAACTCATAGACTCACCTTCAACTGAATTGAAGTTTGTGTCAGTAACTTTAATGACAGGGCTTTAATCTAGAGGTATGAGTTAGGCACACATCGTGGGTTCGAATCCTGCCTCACATAAAAACCTGGTATTTAAGTGGAGAAGGGTAAATGAGCCCATTATCCATCAAGTTTCGAACGATTTCTCTAGTTACCCAAAAAAGAAAACTTAAGTGACAAGAGGGTCCATGCCAAAATTCATTAGCACAAGTCTATCCCTATTGGCTACCTCTGCCAGATCAAGTAATGATCCGCTTCGTTTTCCTGGTAAGTCAATTTATTTGCATCATTGCTGATTTTTTCTCTTTTGCTTCTTCTTTCTGGATTTTCTGCAACTACCAAAGTGACAAAAAAGGGATCGGCTGGAGACAAGATGTTTGATATTGGGCCTGTTGGGATGTTTTTGTTTTTTTTACTGACCGTGGTGTCCGGGCCAACTTTCGCGCACCTCGACTAATTCCACGGGATACCTGCCACCCCCCACCAGCAGCAGTAACCAGGTACCTGTTGGGATTTAAGCTGGCCACAGAATATTGTCTGGATAATCTGTAGCCTAGCTATATTTGTATGAAGGGAGGAAACCAAAAGGAAACTAGAACAAAGTCAACAAACCTACTTTGCAATTTTACAAGATGTTGTTCAACCCCTTAAAACGCTCCCCTATTTCTCTCTTTACAAATAACCCCACATAATTGCTAAGGGGACAACATTCTGATCTCCATCCCTTTTAAAAACATTAGGATGGAGATCAGAATGTTGTCCCCTTAGCAATTATGTGAGGTTATTCGTAAAGAGAGAAATAGGGGAGCGTTTGAAGGGGTTGAACAACATCCTGTAAAATTGCAAAGTAGTTTTGTTGACTTTGTTCTAGTTTCCTTTTGGTTTACCCATGAGATCCTTATTTGTATTGAAGATTGGCTTGTATATGGGTCCCCCCCATATAGCTATTCTTAAGAATAGCTACAGGTCCACTACAGGTAAACTACAATAAAGAGAAAAATAAAGAAAGAGGTAGGGAGGTGGGTGGCAATTACATCTGAGAAGGAATGTTGACTGAAGCAGCGGTGCATCAAATGACAAACATGATAGGACTATATAACGAGAAGATGAGGAGTCTTGCGCATGGTCAATGTCTCATAGCAAAGATGCAACAAAACATAGCATTTGAGTTTGTTCCAATCCAACATGTGAAGATACAAACAATTTAAATCTAAAAGCATGAGATATCCACAAAGAAGGGAACATGATGCAAATAGAAAAATCTCATACCAGAAAGATTTTCAGCAGCAAAACTTAGGCAAACTGATTTGAGCTCAGCGGCATGGTAACGGTCGGCTAAAGCAAGAATCTGTGCAACAGAGTTGATAGAGATATCTTTGCAAAGATGAGACTCACACAACCTCCTCAGTCGAGTTAAATCATACCGATCAGCTGCTGATAGCAATTTTGCTGTCAGAGTATCAGATATACAGGGGATAGTAGAAGAAGTTCTAGTTGCTTCTAGCTCTTCTTCTACAAGAGCATCTCTGTATATGAAGTGCAGCATAGCCTTGTACAAGAAAAATCCAAAGAGCAGTGAGTTAGAATTCCACTTCTAGTTTGAAAGAACTAGAAATCTATTTTTTGCAAAAGCAAATATGAAGAAACAATTACAGCCAGACAGATGGAGAAATATGATAATGATATTAAAAACAGATATACATTGAAAAAACAAGAAGAGAAAAAGTTTCTAAGAAGAAATAGCCATAATAAGATAAAAGGAGATGCTCACTTTGAAGACCTCAGGTTCCATATCATTGACCACAATTTCCTGCGCATCGCCTTCATGTCCATACAAAAATTCAGTGTGGAATACAGGAGAACGAGCAGCCAATACCAACTTATGGGCATGAAACATTTCACCAGCCACATTGAAAATAACATCCGAAGCTTCCATATTTTCCAAAAGCATGCCAAAATGTGCTCCCATGTCCGGGTCTGGGACCTGAATTGTATGCAAGCTCGAACAGTCTATTGTAGAGCGCACAACTCCAACAGTGCAATTAATCTTCAAGCAGTCATCCTTCAAATAATCTGAAGACTCAAGCAATGCTCGTCTAAAAAACCGTTTGTATCCCCTATTAGCACACAGATAAACTACTTCAGGAAAAGTCTTGAGTTGCAGTATAAAAGAGCATAGCAAAAATAATAGAAAAGTTTGCTCAAGCAGGCTAATCAGGATGCTATAAACAAGATTATTCTTCTTTTTTTCAAGTTCCTGCCAAAATGGAAGAGAATCTTTTTCCCATTACAAGTAGAAAAGCTTCTCTATTTAGCTATAGGGGATCACCACAGTCTCGTATTTTCTTTGAGATATTCAAAATTTTGTTTTTTACAACAAAAATACAAAAGGCATAACAATTGAACTTAAGCTGAGATACAACCCAGATAAGTTATTATTGGTATTTTGGGTAGATATAGTCCACTAATGCTAGTTCTAACATCAAAACCATTGGTTTTTTGTCTAGATTTTTCAATTCTACCAAGACTCTCCTGAAGGTGAGAAATTTGTGTCTCACTGCAATTTGAGAAGGCAATGAATAATACCCACTAACTATACTAACCCTAATATAAAACTTCCTAACCATAGTAAAAGAACTCGTAACAAACATCAGAGATAGTTTAAGCATACCAACAACAATTAAGCCTTAAATATGAATTATCTTCTTTGCATGGATCCTTTGCTACCATTAAAAATTTAAAATATGTTCTTAGTTAAGTCTTCATTGATTCCAACAAAGTCTAGGTTTTTTAGACAACATCTTCTAGACTCTAGTATTTTAGATCTATTCCGTCCTCTTTTAACACCTACAATCATCATAACATACCTATAAACCGGTCCATTTTTTTAATTCAATTCATCATAATATAGCACCTATGGACCGGTCCATATAAAAATCCACACAGGAATCAGGACATGCCCAAATCATCTGAGACAACCTAATCTTATTCTATCCATTCCATATGCTACTTGCGCCAACAGTTTGACTCACATTTCTAATTTTGTCAATATTGTATGATGATGGAATCTATCTTTAGAAGGTTGAGAAGGATTATGATGAGCTGGTGTTATTTGGGTAAAGAATGAGGCAAAGACAGTTATCACATTTTGCTATAGTGCAAATAATCTAACAAACAAATGGCATCTTCCACTTTCTTTTTTCTTTGAGTCACAAGGGTCACATCAAGGATGGTGAAGGAGACAATCACCACTTGATGTGTAAGAGGAACAGAAACGAGAGTACAACAATTTGGAGGATTGTGTTATTAAGTTATTTTTATTTTATGATTTGGATTTGGATTTGTGAAAAACTCTGGTTCTGACCATAAAGAAAAACAACAATAACTGACTTGAAAAAGATATGATTTTTACATGGGGTTTATCTCTACCAAAAACCAACTCAGTAACTAGCTATTGGGCTGTTAATAAGGTCTAGCAATTTCTGATGACTTGATTTAGATAAAAAAATAAAAATAAACAAAGCAATATTCATTTAATGGATTCTATTATGCATATGCAAACCCAAACTGATTTACTTTCTCGAAACGGAACAACTATATTTAGTTTTATTCTTCATTTGTCATGCCTATGGAAGTAAATTGGATACTAGCAAACACTATGTTCAACAAAACTAGCTAAATTACCACATGCAGCCGCAAGACTTCAAGGTATATGGCCCATTCACAAGAAGCCGATTGAAATGGCTATGAATCTCATGGTTTCCTTTACCACTCTGATCCACAAGAGTCAACTCAAACAAAGCCCTAACATCCGGTCCTTCACTAGCCAACGCAATGAAAACAGACACATACATCGAATCATCAGGATTCTTTCCATCAGGATAGAAGTAAATCGCCCACTGATGACCTCCGACGGTGAAAGTATCACTGGAAATGGGTTTTCCGACACCCATCCCTTTAGTCAATGAATAACCCTGGATCACAAAACAGTGTGACCCATTAACCGTATCAGTCACAGAACGGGAGCTCGTCGGCGGTGCTAACTCGCAGACGATGATCTCATCGGGAACGTGAGTGATTGTTGGTACGTCTGACATTGTGAATTCTCCCTACACTCTAGAGTTTGATAAAAGGGGAAATTCGTGGATTTTTTAGGGTTAAACAGAGAAATTAAAGATGAAGAAACAATGGATTTGTAAGATTTTTCTTTGAATTTTAAATCTTTTTGGGGAGAATTTTTCTGTCCAAAAATGGAGGAACTGAGAATTTTTATTTTTTTTTAGTTCTAAGAACTAGTAAATCTCAATTGAGAATTGGTACTTATAAGAATGTTGTTAATAAATGAGTTACAATGCTGACCCACCCACCCCAAAAAGAGAAATTACAGCCAATTAATGTTTTTTATACTATAATAGTATAATGTAACTTTTATTTTACAAAGCAAAATTTCTACACATCATACGGTTAAAGACAAAAGTTCAGTTAATAATCACAAATTATGTCTAATAAGATCCAGGTCGAACTCACTTCCGTTTACAATTCTCAAATTCCACTTCTATGGGAGTTTACGCCCTTTCTCAAACCTATCGAGCTCTTTCCGAACCTTCATCTCTCCTTTACGAAGTTATTAAAGTGATATAATTTAGATTTTGCTGAACTTTTGTTGATGAAGGCATAAATTCAATTTCAAAACCCATAAAGTTATGCCTTGAGAGACAATTTTTGTCGGATAAGACAAAAGTTCTCTAAACTTGTACAAAATTAGATCTTTTTTTGTATCAATTTATATGACACCCTTTTCTTTGTAGTCCGTCTCAAAAAGAATGTCACGTTTTCTTATTTGGCAACTATTTAATTGCATCGTTTCCATTTTATTCTTATTGGATCCCACTTAACATTTTATTGGGAAGAAAAACCAATTAAAAGTAGGGTAAACAACACAAATCCCACTAGTTTAGTACCTAATTCTCTCCCTTTCCTTCAATTTGCATAATTATGAATCCTACCATATTTTTCAGCTCGGATACATACATCTGTCGCGTCCAAATACATGTAGCAATAAGGGGAGATCACAAAAGTCTAGTATTTTCTTTATTATTCAAAATTTTGTTTTTACACCAAAAATACAAAAGGCATATCAATTGAACTTTAGCTGAGATACAACCCAGATAAGTTATTATTGGTAATTTGGGTTGATACAGTCCACTAATGCTAGTTCTAGGCTTTTCAATTCTACCAAGACTCTCCCAAAGGTGAGAAATTTGTCTCACTACAATGAGGTACTCTACCACTACCACTTGAGCTTCACATATACAATATATTTGAGTATGTATATGTATTTTATGAAGTTTATTTGAGATCATATGGAAGTTTGGATGACCCTTAGATTATGGGTTGGAAATGGCGGTAGATTGGTGGTTTGAGAAAATGATGAATAATACCCACTAATTATCCTTTACCCTAATATAAAACTCCCTAACCATGGTAAAAGAACTCATAACAAACATCAGAGATAGTTTAAGTATACCAACAACAATTAAGCCTCAAATACAAATTTTCTAGTATTTAAGATCTATTCGGTCTCTTTTAACACCTTCAATCATCATAATATCACACCTATAAACCGGTCCAATTTTTAATTCAATCCATCATAATATAGCACCTATGGACCGGTCCATATAAAAATCCACACAGGAATCAAGACATGCCCAAATTATCTGAGATAATCTTATCTAATTCTACCCACTCCATATGCTACTTGAGCCAAACAGCTTGACTCACATTTCTAACTTTGTCAAATATTGTATGACGATGGAATCTATCATTAGTAAATTGAGAAGAATTATGATGAGCTGGTGTTATTAATGGGGCAAAGACGGTTATCACATTTTGCTATAGTGCAAATAATATAACAAACATATGGCATCTTCCACTATCTTTCTTTGAGTTACACGGGTCACGTCAAGGATGGTGAAGGAAACAATCACCAATTGGTGAGAACAAAACGAGAACACGACAATTAGGAGGATTATATAATTACGTCTTTTTATGATTTGGATTCGTGAAATACTCTGGTTCTGACCATTAAAAAAAACAACAATAACTGACTTGGAAAAGATATGAATTTTACATGGGGTTTATCGCTACCAGATACCAACTAACTAGTTTTAGGGCTGTTAATAAGGTCTAGCAAATTCTAATGACTTGATTTAGATATATAAACAAACAAAGCAATATTCATTTAATAGATTCTATTATGCATATGCAAACCCAAACTAATTTACTTTCTCGAAAACGAACAATTAAATAGTTTAATTCATCATTTGTCATGTCTATGGAAGTAAATTGGATACAAGCAAAACATTATGATCAACAAAATTAGCTAAATTACCACATGCTGCCGCGATACTTCAAGGTATACGGACCACTCTCAAGAGACCGATCGAAATGGCTATGAACCTTATGCTTCCCTTTACCACTCTGATCAATCAGAGTCAACTCAAACAAAGCCCTAACATCCGTTCCTTCACTAGCCAACGCAATAAACACAGACACATACGCCGAATTATCCTCCGGGTTCTTTCCATCAGGATAAAAGTAAATCGCCCACTGATGACCTCCGACGGTGAAAGTATCACTTGCGATGTGTTTTCCGACACCCATCCCTTTTGCCAACGAATAACCAGAGATCACGAAACGGTGCGACCCGTTAACCGTATCAGTCACAGAACGGGAACTCGTCGGCGGTGCTAACTCGCCGACGGCGATCCTATCGGAAACATGAGTGATTGTTAGTAACTCTGACATTGTGAATTCAACAAACTATATAGTTTGATAAAAGGGGAAATTCATGGATTTTTTAGGGTTAAACACAGAATTGAAGATGAAAAAACAATGGATTTGTAAGATTTTTCTATGACTTTCAAATCTTTTTTGGGAGAATTTTTCTGTACAAAAATGGAAAAACTGAGATTTTTTGTTTTTTCTTAGTTCTAAGAACTTATATATAAAAATCTCAAATTGAGAATTGAGAAGCGTTGCAACTTAAAAGAATGGAGTTAAAAGAAATGAGTTATTATGGTGACCCACCCACCCCACCCAAAAAAAAAAATTTACACATAATTTTTTTTTTGTTATATAATATAACGGAAAGTTATGTTTTACGAAGCAAAATTTCTATGGATTATACGATTGGAAGAGGTATAAGTTCAGTTCAGAACTCGCAAGTTATGTTTTACTGAGATAGAGTAAATTAGTTCGTGATGAACTTATGTTGATGAAGGCGTAGGTTTTAGTTTTAAAACGTATAAAGTTAGTTATGTCTTAAGAGATAACTTTTGTCGGATAAGATGAAACAGATGATATAGAAGTGAAAATTTACGATGAGAGTGATGAAAAGCATGCAAGGCGTTTTTATATGAGAAGTGGGTATGTCGAATAGCGGATTGAATGGCACGTGTAGATGCACTTGGAAGGACGAAAGTACACCTGGCTAAAGCGAATATGGCGTCTCAAGACGCATCTACTTCTAGACGCTTATACTAAGAAGAATGCAAAATTAGATATTCTCTTTGTCTCAATTTATGTGGCACCCTTTAGTTTTTGGTCTGTTTCGAAAAAAAATGAGGCATTTTCTTATCTGGCAACTATTTAATGACATCATTTTCATTTTGCTCTTATCGACTTTCATGGTGATCCCCACTCCACCCTACCCCATCCAAAATAATAATAATTTACACTCAATTTATATATTTTTTATTATATAATATAATGTAAAGTTGTGTCTTAAATAAAAAAAATTCTACGGATTATATAGTTAGAGAAGCATTTGTTTAGTTCATAACTCATAAGTTCTGTTTATTAAGATATAGTAATTTAGTTCCTGCTGAACTTTTGTTGATGAAGGCAAAGGTTTAGTTTTAAAATGTATAAAGTTATGTCTTAAAAGATAACTTTTGTTGGATAAGATTAAACAAAAGACACAAAGGTGACTAGTGAGGAAATATGACGAGAATAATGTAAAGTATTTATGGTGTTTTTATATCAGAAGTGAGTATATGTAATAGAAGACGAAGGGCACGTATAGATGCACTTGGAAGGACGAGAGTACCCCTGGCTAAAGTAGATATGGTGTCTCAAGACGCGTCTGCTTCTAGCTGCTTATACTAAGAAGAAAGCAAAATTAGATATTCTTTTTATCTCAATTTATGTGGCACCTTTTTGTTTTTGGTCTGTCTCAAAAAGAATGTCGCATTTCCTAATTTAACAACTATTTAATGACATCATTTTCATTTTACTCTTAAAGAATTTCATGGTAACCTCAACCCCACCCCATCCCCCAAAAAAAATTACACCCAATTTATATATTTTTTGTTATATTATACGTAAAGTTGTGTTCTACAAAACAAAATTTCTACAGATTATATAATTGGAGAGGCATTAGTTCACTTTATAACTCATAAGGTATGTTTTATTAAGATATAATAATTTAGTTCGTGCTGAACTTCTGTTGATGAAGGCATAGATTTAGTTTTAAAATGTATAAAGTTATGTCTTAAGAGATAACTTTTGTCGGATAAGCTAAAACAGACGATAAAAAAATGAAAAAATATGCTAATAATAATGTAAAGCATTCATGGGTTTTTATCTGAGAAGTGAGTATATATAATAGCAGATTGAAGGGCACGTGTAACTGCACTTAAAAGGACGAAAGTATCCCTAATTAAAGCAGACACGTAGTTCAAGACACGTTTGCTTCTAGACGCTATACTAAGAAGAATGCAAAATTATATATTCTCTGTCTTAATTTATTTGGTACCTTTTCATTTTTTATTTGTCTAAAAAATATATGGTATTTCTTTATTTGACAGCTATTTAATGACATTATTTTCATTTTACTCTTATAGAATTTCACTTAACAATTTATTGAGAAGAAAAGTTAATTAGAAGTAAGCACTAAAGTTACTTTAATAACAAATTTTCCTTTATTTCTTTTTGATTTCCTACGATCATTTTTGGAAATTTCAGTCCCTAAAACACCATAAAATGGTAACAATTCATATTTTTCCTTTCTTGTAAAATTCAACAAAAATTCACTGAACATCCAACAAGTCTAAAATGAAAAAATTAGATAAATATGATTTGAACAAATTGAAACATATAAGATAAATATGAACAAAATGTTTAATTACGATATATATTGCACATTTTATGTATTATTAATGTATTACCGCTGCATAAGTGTTAGCTCACGCTCAAAACTATCTTTTATCATAAAAAAAAAGTATTAATACATCAGATATTTACTTGATTGTACACACTACACTCTGATAATAAAGTGTATATTTTATGTATTCTTGATGTATAATCAATGTATATTCACTAACTTATTTGAATATATATTATAAATTTAGTATCCAACCAAGATACATTGAGTATACACTCCAAATACAACAACTATATATTATAAAATGCATATTCAGTGCAATACATTTTGGGGGATATACTTATGTTTTTAAACTTGAATGAAATGTATATCAAAGTCAAATTTATAACTCAAAATGAAAAACAAAAATCCAATTATATAGTAAAATATTGGTCGAGGTTAGATGAAACTTTTTGTTTCTTCCCTTTTTAAAAAAAATTAAAAAAATAGATCAATAATAATACTTTCTATGTTTGCACAAAATGCGGACAAATTCACTTGTTTTGTTTTACTATACGTAGAAAATAGTTCAGTAATATACGGATTATTCTTCTGCAATCAATAGCAATTTAAGAACTACATTTTCTCCAAAATTAATAACTAATACCCATATATTTGCACGAAGTGCGGACAAAAATAACCATCACACTATACTGATATATATTAATTTCAAGATACATTCAAAGTTCTCTAACAGATTGTAATTAAGAAATAACAATATATAACTTGTGCCACAAAAAAGCAAAGGCACAAAATAGTTAGTATAACAAGATGATTTCCAACAAGAACATAGGCATACTATTCATAGCTATTGTAATTGCATTTACAACTTCAAATATTATGGTACAAGGACATGGAGAGTTTTGGACGTGTTAGCTCTTAAAACTGGTACGATCCATACAATTTATCTAAGGGAATGCCATCATTTGGGCAACGATGATTCAATACCAGAACAAGTAACACCTCATCTTGGACCACCATCGATATCAGAATCACCATTGATATCAGAACCACCATCGATATCAGAACCTCCATCAAAATCAGAACCACCTTATTTTACACCAAAAATGGTACAAATATAGTCAAATTCAAAACACAACAAGAATTACTTCTCAAACAACAAAATCAAAACTAAATTCTATCTCGTAACAGAAAATTTTAAAATATTTTTCTACATGTTAGTTAGCAAAAAAAGATGTATTGCATCATCAATTTTTGGTTTAGAGGATTAAAGCAATTAATTAATATTTTTTATTTGGATGATGATCATTCTTTTTAGTTATGTTTAGTTTCTTGTAATTTTATCATGAATTATAAGCGTAGCAATGAAATATTTAAATCAATCAAAGTCACAATAGCGTAAATTGAAATGTCTTAAGTGGGAAAATACAAGAAAAAATTTCAAGAACTGACGATATAAGTCCAGAGCATCTAATTGAGAAATAATTCAACAGAATCAAACTAAATACATTGTCAAGATAAAAATTGAAAAAAAATATATAAAATATATACCCATTTTTCATTTATTTTTTTAAAAAAAAGTTAACAAAACTTTTGAAATATATAAATTTGTCAATATTAAGTAAGTAGTCCAGCAACCAGGCCAGAAATAAGCCCATCAGGCCTTACCTTTATGGGAAAGCCCAGTATTCCACCATATTGTTGCTCCCACTTGGGTTATAGTCCCATATTACTGAGCTCGGTTGGTTGGCCACTTGAACTTTCAACTTGTCGGTGGAGATTCGATTCTCTATCTTGTTATCCCTTTTCATTTTCCCTTCCGCTACCTCAAATCCTCTATACTTATCTATCTATATCTATACCACTTTAAAAACATAAACCCACCAATTTAAATGTTAAATTACTATAATACCCTCAACTATTTCAAAAGGTTGTGACTTTTTCGATGGGTTATGAATTTTTTAAAGGATTGAGACTTTTCTGAAGGATTGTGACTTTTCTAAAGAGTTATGACTATTTCAATGAGTTGAGATTTTTCCAAAAGGTTGCGACTTTCAGATAAGGCACAATAAACACTTGTTTATACGACACTTTGTTGGCTATAAATAGATGAGTGTCCTCTCATTTTTAAACTATGATATTTTTTAAAAAAGTTTTCTACTATTTTTCTTCTTCTTAAAAAACTCAAGTGTGATTTACAGTCGTTGAGTGAGTTTGAGGTTCAGCAGAATTTGAGGTACCACTATTCTTCTTTGATATACATATGAAGGAACATTTTGACGCAATTGTTGATTGATCTTAAATGTATCACATATATATAATTTAATATACACTTACCAAAAAATTAATTTAAATAAAAAAGAGAGGAAAATTGCAAATAAAACTAGATCACCTTGCTTGCTAGGAAGGCCTAAGGTGAGCAATATATCAATGCACCACATCAACTTTATATATATATAATATTTTTTCAAAGTTATCAGGTGTATTTGCAGTTTATTTTTTCACGTGGTTCACTTTTGTCTTCGACTTAAGTAAAATATGTCAAAAATTTAAGTATATTAAACAAATACAATAATATAAAAATCACATTGAAATTAATGAACTAGAAAATCATAGCAACAATTAGTTGTCATTTTTCTTATTTTATTACTAGCACTATTTTAATTTATTTTTTGTTTTATGATATGGAATGATGAGAGAGACGACACCCTTTGACTTTATGTGTTAATGAAATCATATTCTAAAAGAAAAAATGATATAAAATATTCATAAAAGTGAAAAAAAAAATGTTTATTAGTTGTATTTATTTTATTTTAACTTTTGTTTTATTGGTCTGGACTGTTGTGTCACAAGTAAACAGTATACCCTATGGCCTATGGCATAAAATCCCAAACCAATCACGTGAAACCTTATTATACTCTCATGTGCTTCTTACTATCGATATTCGTTTTGAGAATCGATTAATTTGAATCGGCTTGAAAGTCTTATTTTGGGACAAAAGTAATTCAAACGTCCTAAACGCTTTGGATCAATGTCCTAGAAGCACGAAGTAAGGAGTATATTCATGTTTTCTATAAGAATATCGAAAAAATCTAATTCAGCTTCACATGAGATAGCTAAAGTATGGTTGAGCAATTGACATGATATATCTGCTCACAAGTTACGATGCAAATTCAACAGAATTTAATAACTTCTACTCATATTGTGGTATTATTTAGACATGAAAATATAATTTAAGTTTTGCAAGTGATCAAAACTTGAAAAACTCCAAAAGCATTTTATAAAACTTCAAATTTTATATTTCAAAGTTTAATGTTGACACAATGAAAAAGTTAAATTTGATAAATAAATACCTATGTTAAGTAATATTCAAATATCATTTGGAAGTTTTGAGCCAAAATTTATATCCAAACGTGTTCGATTTATCTTCGAATGCATCAGAGCTTCGACTTCTGAATTCATATTGTGTAAGGCATATTTAAGGAGAAATCGCTCCCTAACATGATTTTTTCTCATACTCACATGCTTATTTAATGGACAAACGTTCCTTTTAAAAAATTATACCTAAGGCTTGAACTAAACACATTTGATTAAGAATGAAGAGATCCCAACAATCCCACCACAAACACATTTGTCGAAAATATAGAGGAGTTTTCATTTCTATTTATATTTATAATAATAATAAAAGATTCGATTTTCAACTTTTTTGGACTTATATATTTTTAAGAATCTTTTAATACAAAAGATATAAAAAGCAGATTAAGTTATCTTCTTTTTTATTACCATGTGATTGACATAAGACATTTTTTTAATTTGACGATCGATACACTTTTGAAGATAGATTTAGCATTAATATAGTACTCATGAGGGATCGAGATTTAAATTTGATCACTCATAAGCTCGATAAGAAATAGATGATTGTATTCTATCGAGCTTATGTTACGTGTGCTATTACATTTTTAAGAAAAATAATTTAAAGTCATTACATAAAAACAAATAATAATTAATTAAGTCTATTCAAATTGTGAAATGAATGCAAACAAACAAATAAGTCAAAAAATTAGCTAAACACATTGAGGGAAATAACAAATAAGTCAAGACATTATTACTCTTTTCAAAACATGCAAGAAGAACAATACAAAATTAAATATAATCTATAAAATAATTCGAACTACTTAATTATCTAATGATATAAATTAACAACTTCCATAAGTCAAGCTTGAATTATTGACTAGATAAAAATCAGATTCACATTGTATTAAAATTTCCAATATATAGTGTACATATTTAATCGAACAGAAAAGGATCAAATTTGTCTTGAACTGAATTTCGTATAAAACTATTCTTCATTCACTTGTTAAATAAATTTTTTTAGTATTAATAGAAAATGAAGGGTATTTTTATATCAAATCTAATAAATTAAATTAAAGATATTTTTACTCCTTTTTTTAAAATAATAATAGGCATCTAACAAAATATTAGTAACTTTTTGTAATAATTAGACAAAATTGAATGATCTTTTAATAATTTAAATATAAGTTACTTAATAAATATTGAATTAACATCTATTAATTTATGTGATAGTAGTATTACTTAATACTTCAATAAAGTATAGATAACTAAAGTACTTTACAAGAAAAGAGAGAATCTATAACACCTTTAATTCCTAACATTGCGGCAAGAGAAAAATAATTTATGAGAATTTAGTGAATGGTTTAATATTTATTGATATCTAGTATACCTATCAGCGCGATGCATATATATTATAAAAGGTAATCACGTTTTAATTTATTTATTATTAATAATGAAAAGGGTTTTCTAATTTGGCAAATCTATTATTCTTGCTTCAATTTTCAGAGGTGAAGTTCTCAATTTTACAACTTAATATTTGAAAATTATCAAAGCGATTAAAGTTTATTGAATAACATTTATTGAAGATATATCTTTTTGGCAAATTCAATTTGTAAGGGTAAATCTACCATTCTTATTTCAATTTTTAGATGAGAAAAATCTCAATTTTCAATAACTTAATCAATTTCAGAAAATTATTATGAACGACAAGTATCCTTTCATCCTTGATAAGAAGTTTCAAATTCAAATTTTAAGGATAAAATCATCTTTGATAAGAAATGCTTTACCCTAAAGGCCTCCAACGATAAATTTTCTATTTGAATTCAGATTAGTCGAGTCCCAAAATTGATATTACCACCAAATCAAAAACCAAAAAGAATAAATAATATTATGAAAAAACTTGAGCATTAAGCATTAGTTTATTGTACCTTATTTTCAGGAGTCATCTAGTCTAAGGTATAATGTATAATAATCTCAGAATAAAATATAAAATTATTTTATCCCATATATGACTGAAGGTATTAGCCATTAAGTAGTCAGTAAATTAGTTTCCCACCATTTTTGCCACAATATGAAATTAGTTATTCCATATACATGACGATCCCTAAGATAATAACTTATTTCCAATATAACGACCTTTAATATTTGTATAAAAAAAGAAAAAAGAGAGTAATTCGATCCACACAACATCCCATGTTCATGTAACGTAACAATCTACCATAATATAGCGATTGCTTTCACAACTCTTTAGAGATAACTTTATCGTTATTCCAAAATGTCGCCTTCAATATTTGTACAAACCAATGAATAATAGATTCATGTGAAGCTCAGTTCCCCCACCCCAACACCTCAAATACCTTTCACTGAGCTCTCATCAAATCTTCAAAAACTTGAAAAGCAAATTCAAGAAAAAAGTTTTGATTTTTTCATCTTTCCATTGATGTCTGATAGCTGCAATTCTCGTCATTTTTCATGGCTGATGAAATCTTGTTTCCCCAATAACCAACATCCACCACCCCACCACCCCACCCCCATCGGAATCACCACCATTTTACCCACCGGAACCACCATTTCTGAACTCCCAGATGACCTTCTTCTTGAATGTCTGTCAAGAGTAACTCATTCTTCACTCCCTTCTTTGCCTTTAGTCTGTTGTCGTTGGTCTCTGCTTCTTGATTCCCCCACTTTTCATCTTCTCCGGCACCGGCATAATCTTTTACGGCTTACCCTTTTCGCTGTTTCGGTTTCTCATGGAGCCCTTTTCACAGCTAGTTACAGATTGAACAATGATTGTTCATGGAAGATTTGTTCTTTTACACCGGCGAATGACCCTGTTTTTGAACATGGGTGTTTTTATTCCTTGTTCTCGCATTCTCGTTTAACGGTTATTGGACGGAATATCTACGTTATTGGACGGACGGCGATACTCCGGTGTGATACCTGGACTGGTTTAGTAGTTCCCAGACAAGGACCGGTTTTCCCGAGGAAGAAATTTGCTGCGGCGGTTGTGGATGGGAAAATCTACGTCGCCGGCGGTTGTGCGAGGGCTGCGGCGGTGGAGGAGTATGACCCAACGAGTAATACATGGAGTGTGGTGGCAAAAGCTCCGAGGAAGAGATATGGGTGTGTTGGGGCTTCAGTCGACGGCGTTTTTTACGTCATCGGAGGACTGAAACTCGGTGGGGCGTCGGGGAATGAAATGCTGGTGGCGCGTGGAAGCCGTGCATCTGATGCAGCTCATGTTTACGCTAGCTCAATGGATTTATACGATACTGTTAACGGGGTTTGGTTAAAACCCCGATCTGTTCCCGGCGGTGGCTGTGTTGTCGCGGCATGTGCGACTGCCGGAGAAATCTATGTACTTTCCAGTCACGCAGTGGAGTTATCGTTCTGGAAGTTTAATGGGTTAAGGAAAAGTACTGGATTCGGCGATTGGTGCAGGATAAAATCGCCGCCGTTGCCGGCGCAAGTTAGATTAGACAGTACGGTGAGATTCAGCTGCGTGGGGATCGGAGAGAAGGTGGTGTTAGTACAAGTAAATGGTTGTATAGACGATTTGCTGCGGCGGAGTGGGCGGATTGAGAGAGGGATGAAGGAGGGGTTGGTATTGGTCTACGACTGTGTCGCCGGAGAATGGAGCCGTGCCGCCGATTTGCCGGAGGTCATTCGCCGATCAGCCTGTGTCTGTGTTGAGTGCTAAATTTCGACTATTACTATTAAACTAATCGAATTGATAATCAAAATTAAATTGTTTCGTTATTAAAGTTTAAACTGTATCACTTAAATTTAAAATAATGAAATACTATATTTCGTTATTAAAATTTAAATTGTATCACGAAAATTGAGACGAACTAAATATATATTTTGTTGAGAATTTCAAAAATATGTAGAAGAAAAAAAAATTCATTTGCGTGGCTTAAAAGGTAGGTGATTTTGTTTTAATTGTTTTACTAATTGAGTCTACAGTTTTTATTTTTTTTTGATAAATATGATGTATATTTTTGGGACTAAACTTGCTTATTAAGTAGAATGTGCCTTTTTTGCTGTATTTTGCAATCACCAAAAAGATTTATGACAAATATGTTAAAGTGATTTTTCTTTTGAAAATCAAAGTAATTAATAATTAGAAAAATTGCATATTTCATGTGCTTTCCAAAATATTTTGATTTGATAAATTAAAAGATAATGCATAATAACGATAATAATGCATCATTACAAACTAATTTCATAAGTGTGATTGTAACTAATGGACTTTTTAGTGTTTACTATATGCATTATTCTCATGTAACGAAGGTAACTAATTAGTGTCAAATTTGAGTCTCATATTGTGCAAGAGAGTTAATTTATCTACGATATAAATATGTATTTATTAGCATTCTATGTATAGATGCAAATTCGATCTTATTTATTATTTAAAATTATGTTGGTGAAATGATAAACACTCTTCTATTATTTAATATGAAGTCTTGAAAAAAAAAGAATTTAATGGGTGAATCTAAATTAGTCACGTCTAAACACGATGAGACATAGTCTTAGTAGACGTTTGGCTATAAATTCTACATTTTTTCATTTTGTTTAGAATTGATGGAATTAAAGTTAAAATGTAGTTATGTTTCGATACACTTCTTTGCAAGAAGATAAAAGGGCATTTTAATTGTATCAAGATTCACGATCAAACACAAATTTCAAAGGTGAAAAAACTATTTTTTAATAAACGTTCAACTCAAGAAAACATAATCCAAAAAAGTAATAGAATTATAAAAAATAACAAATAGTAACAAATCAATACTCAAGAGCGGAGTTAGGGTATGAATTGCTCATTCGACTAAACCTAATAGCTTAAGATAAAAATTAAAAATTCATAAACTTTAAATCTTGTCTCGAAAAAAGTAATTCTCATGCCAAACAAGTTTATTCATCTATCCCCTTTTTTCTTAATTAACCCAAAACTCCTAAAACCCCAAGAACTGAGAAAAAGCTGTTCTCCATTTCTCCTTGTACCCTCTCTGCCATTTCTCCATCTTCCCCAAATCGAAAAACCCACAAAACCCATTTTTCTAGAGGACCAAAATCGCCATTATCGCACCTAAAGAAGGTTACTTCATCCCATGGATTTTCAAGTTGTAGTTTTAGCAGGTGGCTTCTCAAAAAGCCTTGTCCCTCTTGTTTCAAAGGTACCCTTTTTACTTCCTGTGTTGTTTTTTTTTTTCGCTTTAAGCGGTTACCCATTTTTTAGTACACTGTTACAAGTGATTTTCCAAAGAAAAAAGAAAGATGTATGTGGAAAAGAAATTTGCAGGATGTGCCAAAAGCTTTGCTTCCAGTGGCGAATCGGCCGGTGTTGTCTTATGTGTTGGAGCATTTTGAGGAAAACAATCTTAAGGATTTTATTGTTGTGAGTTTTAGCTTCCTGAAAATTGAGCACCCTTTCTTGTTCTTGTGCTAATTATGGAAATTAGGGTTAAGTTTATTGAATTGTGTGTTTGATTGTGGTGTTGGTTCAGGTTGTTGAAGGGGAAAGTGCAGCTCTTCTTGTTGGGGGTTGGATATCAAATGCTTATGTTGATCGATTGCACGTTGAGGTAATTCTTGGATCACAGTTCTGAAAGAATGTTTATCCGGGGACTGAGAAGGCGAAGTGAAATCGTGAGGGTAAACTATGAGGAGGGAAATGAAAGCTTATTCAGAATTTATATTAGAGGATGTAGGTGTAATTGTTTTAGCTATTTGACATATTAAACTAAGTAAAATTTGGCATATTGAAATTGCAGACATGGTAGGTGATTCTCATAGTTGTTTGCTCTACCAAAATGTGATTAGTAGAGAAATAGTAATTAAGATGGTTAGAATAGCCTGTAAACTGTTTGTTTCATGCTTCAATTTTTGTTTGGCATATAGCTGCAAGCTTAGTATCCTCTCATGAGAAATATCAGTTTCTCCAGCTTTTTAAGGCTTGGTAACTGATGAAATTGACCTGATAATTATGAAATATTTTCGCCTGTAGTTTCAGGATGCTTCTTTCATGTGATTCCACCTGTATCACTTATTGGATGACATGAATCATTCGTAAGGATGACATCCATTGTTATTGAAGAGAAGGTGGTTTACTCTAATTGCAAAAATGGCCTTCTCTATATTAGTAATCCGGTAACTACTAGAAGATATATCGAAACAGCTACAGAAATTCTTGTTACCTTGTAAGCTCTCTTAGCTGTGAATTATTTCTACAAACCGGAAAGCATTAATATTATGTGAAAAGACATTATACTGAAGTGTTATTGAATTTGGTTAACTAACAACATTCGAGATAACTTCTTGTGTAGGAGTTGTGAACTACACGAAGTTAGAAAAGTTTTAATTTTTTTTTTCTTGACATAATCATTGGCAATACTTTACACAATATTCTTATGATTCTCTTGACTTTCATCTATAATATAATCCGTCAGAATTAATCTACACAACATTGTTAGCAATTCTCCCAGCTTTTAATGATGATATAATGTTAAAAGTATTTTACACAATATTATAATAATTTTTTATCTTTAAACATGCCTTCTCAAACTCAAGGTAGTGAAGTAATTTGAGTTTGCTTATTTTAGAAACAAGAAATACTAAACAATCAATGGAATAGCAGGCAATCGCCTGAATAATATTGCCGGAGTAGTGAACAATCACCTAAAGAAAGGTAATGGTGGATTCTTTTATCCGAAAAATCACTTGGTAAGTGCACACAGAAAACAAAAATCTACTTTCAATTACCAGAAAAGGTGTGGTGACACAAATCTCTATGACATCATCAATGTAACATGAATTGGTTGTTGAAGACTAATTGAAGAAGTTTCTGACAAGTGACTAGCAAAGTTACTGGAGAATTAGTGTGAAGAACGTCCAGAATGTTGGCTGGACGTGGAGAGCTGGGGAGATGATACCGTCGGGGAGAGCATCAGAAGAAGCACATTGCCGGTTGAAACGTAACTGGGAAAGGCATGGTATAGCAAATGTAGTTAGTTATAGGAAGAGTTGGTGGAAGAGTGGCAATAATAGAGACCAGAATAGTTCTATGGTGCTAGAACAATCACAGGAGGTGTGTGGCTGCTGGAACAATCACTGCAAAGAGAAATGTTGCCGTCGGAAGGATTATCTTGCGAAGGAAGAAAACGTTGTTTAAACAGGCAGGTAGGGAGATGTTGTAATTGACTGTATGGATATTCCCAGCAGTCTTTTGTAACTTTTGGTTTTGGTACCTTCTTGGTACTTAGTCAATAAACCTTTACCTTATCAAAAAAAAAAAAAGACTGGTTGTTGATAGTCTAAGCTACTTTCTGGAATTTAATACTACTACTACAACAACAACAACAACTATGCCTCAGTCCCAAACAAGTCGGGATCGGCTATATGAATACTCAAGGATCATGTTACTCTATAAATTCATCTCAGGCCAATGATATTTAATAAAAAATTAATAGTAGTAAAACTAAAATAAAAAGTACTAGAAGTCATTGTATTATACTGACATCTATAATCTCGAAAAGGCTAAACAACTTCCAGAAAATTATAGCATATAAAGTAAAAGTGCTGACATGACTAAACATATTCTCAGTTAATAGGTATTACCTATATAGATTTTTTTTCCCATAGTGCTCAATTTTTGCCAAGTGTGCATGAATCCCAAGAGATTATAGGTCCTTCAGGACAACTTCCTTGAGGTGATTTAGGTCTACCTAGTCCCTTTTTAACACTTATACGCACAATGGCCTCACATCTACGGGTGGTGCATCTTGTGATAGGTGCAAGACATGAACAAACCATCTCAAGTGACCTTCTATAATTTTATCATTGACGTGTGCTATCTGAACCTTCTCACAAATGTGGTCATTTTTTAAGATTGTCTTATCTCGTACGACCATACATCCAACTTAGCATCAACATCTCTGCGACACTTATTTTGTGGATGTGTTGGACTTGGGCAGACGCAACATTCACTCTCATATAGGTTGTTTAAAAAAATCCCCTCCCCCTATAACATTACTAGTCTTGTAATAGTTCTATATAAGTTTACCTTTCATTTTAGTAGTCATCCTTCTATCACGTAACATCCTTATAGATCGTATCGTGCATAGTGAGATTTTAAGAACTCTTAATTGAAAATAATTGTATGGAAATGATATGTAGTAAAGTCAGACTAATTTGTAATTATGACATAGTTGATGGATTAATTGATATGTAGTTTTACTCTGTATATGCTCAATTGATGTATGTAGACTCAGACTAATTTGTAATTATGGCATAGTTGATGGATTAATTGATATATAGTTGTACTATGCAAGTATGCATTGTGTAGCAAAGCATGCAGTAAAAACTGTGAAGCTTGTAACATAGAGAGCAACAAGAAAGGATTTTATAGGAAATAGATATATTATAATTTTTGGATGGGAAGAAGAGACAAATACAACAAACTTAAAGTAGAGAAGGATATAGGGGCGGACTGATCATCTACCGAGTGTCAAACCATGTGCCAATTGACCCTTATGGATTTCTCTCTTACAAGAAGGGAAAAACAAGCCTTTACAAGAGGACAAGAAGTCCTTTGGTCATCTAAACACTTAACAACGAAGAGAAGTGCTTTGGTAAATGAGAAAATTCATGCTTCTAGTGATCTGCAGTTGCTTTGCTAGTCTGCCAACTGTACTCTCCAGACGCAGCATTACTGTTTTTGATAGGTTATGCAGCATTGCAATTGACTTATCGCTATAGGGAAGCAAGGAAACCAGCTTTGCCAATATCAGTTTTCATCAAATATACCAAGTTACTGGCAAGCTAGTAAATACCTATGTTGCTCGGGTCATACAAAATCCATTTTTTTAACCCATGTCGATCCGACAAGACTTGGGCGTGTGTATGGTGTGGAGCAGGGGCGGACACACTCATATCAAGGGGTGTCATCCGACAGCTTCGTCGGAAAAGTTTAATAAATATGTGTATATATCTGAAAAAATAGAATATGTTGTAGATATATATTATATATGACACCTCTTTATACAAAGGGTTCCTTGGCTCACTGGTTGAGTGTCTTGCTAATTTGATCTTCACTGAGTGTTCGAACCTCTCTACAACGAGTTCGCACTATTTTTTCTAGATCTTTTGTAAGTGCCTCACCCCTTTGTGCTAAAAACTACTATAGAAAATTAGGTTACGAGTTGAGGTTGGATACATGACGTATTTCCTAGTTCCTACATATATATTTATTACTTACACAGTTGTCTGGTGCCCGAGCAGATACTGTCTTAATTCATAAAAAGAAAAGGATAAATGATGTGCTCGAGCCCTAGGTACTTCTTAAAGGAAGTGAGGAACCACTGCAATTTAGACATTATAGATATGAACTTCATATAGTTCCCTTCCACGAAAGTTATTTTCCTTTTTCACTTTTTAACAAGAGATCAATGGTGCAATTTCAAATTTTGAGAATTTTTCTTACTGCATTTGCTGGAGTGTGAAAATCTATTTGATGGGATGCTGGTTATCTGCCATTTTCCAAAGTGAGCTGCAGTTGTTTTGAAGATGTATATTTGCAGGTCCTACAATTTCCTCCAAGACCCATGCATTTCTTGTTCGAGAACTGTTAAAACTTTTTTTTTCCTCTCGCCGGCCTAACATCGTCTTTATGAGTGTCCTCTTTCTTAATGTTAAAGCTCTTAAACAGTTGCATTTAAATATATATTTAGTGGTCCCTTTTGACTGTTTTAAGCAGGATAAGTTTAGTAGTTTTATCACATCCTTATACTTATTTGCTCATGTTAACTTACTACGTTTGTTGCTATAAAGGACTTGTTTTGTTGTTACCTTGTCTTCAGGTTGCAGCAGTACCTGAGGATATCGGGACAGCTGGAGCTCTTAGGGCCATTGATCGCCACCTGACTGCAAAAGATATTTTGGTTGATATTCTAATCATTAAACCTTTTCAACAAGGGAGCATGCTTCAGTGAGTTGATTAGTTTTGATTCTTATGCAGGTCGTGAGTGGTGATCTTATTTCTGATATTCCTCCTGGGGCAGTGGCAGCTGCTCATAGACGGCATGATGCTGCAGTGACTGCAATGCTTTGTTCTACTCCTATCAGTGGCCCATCAGAGTCAGGTTCCTCTGGTGGAAAGGACAAAGCCAAGAAACCGGCACGCCATAACATTATAGGACTGGACCCCACTAAACAATTTCTGTTGCATGTAGCTGCTGGTGAGACCCCTGCCTATGCTTTTACATCCTTCATGCATCAGTTGGTGTTATTCCCTTATTTGACATCTTTGATATCCTCTAGGAGCTGAAGTTGAGAAAGATATTCGTGTCCAGAAGAGCATTCTCCGAGCAGTAGGCCAGGTAAATGATGCCAATCAGTATGACACGTATAGCTAGTGATATCACTAAGATATGAGTTTTCTATCTGATATGTTTTTCTTCTACTCATGTACCTTTCCTATTGTCTGATTCCTGTTCACTAGAGAACTGAATGGAAAAAGAGAGGGAAATAAGTGAAGGATTGATAGATTTGCTTGATGATGTTTCTTCTCATCCTTGCAATCTGTAATTCAGCTTGGCCTTGGTAGTTATATTTTGGAATTTCAATATGATCTATTCTCTTTCATTTCTTCTCTACCCAATCCCTGAGTTATAAAGTTTTTTTTATACTATCACATGTATATACACTATTGATTTTTGCTTGTTAACCAACTTGAGATACTGGACTTGCTGCTCTCTGTAAGAAACTTTTCACTTTTTTCTTTTTCACACGAAAATGTGATATTAGACCACTAAAAAGGCAGTGCACATGTGCAGATACATCTAAATACACAAGCTTCTATGTTATTTTTGGTGGAGTTCTCCTTCTCCATCTGATCCTTTTTCTTTGATCTGCAGATGGAGATTCGTGCTGATCTAATGGATGCTCATATGTATGCCTTCAAGAGGTTCGAGGTGTTTCTTTTTTATTTCAAGTGGTTTTTAGTTGATAGTGTTTATCCTTTATGCTTGAATGTTCTCTAAAATGAGTTTGTTTGAAAATGGTTGTCATTTCCACGTTCTCTGTAGAACCGTTTTGCAAGAGGTTCTGAATAAGAAAGAAACTTTTCTGAGCTTGAGGCGTGATGTGTTGCCTTATCTTGTGAGGAGCCAGCTAGTAAGCCTCTTACAATGCATGATTTTTCCTGCCACATGTTAACTTTGTTTACTTACCATCTAAAATTCTCCACGAGTTGATGATGTTAATTGTATTAGAGATCTGAAATATCACAAAATGGAGCGCTAGCAGAAGAGAATGGGAATTCTAAGGATGTTTCTGATAGTACAATTATGCTGTCACAACTGCTGACCAATGCTTCTACACAAAGTTTTCATGAGCTATACTCTTTGGGTCCTGATGGTTCTGCTCTGTCTCCAAGAAAAACTCACAAGTGCTGTGTGCATATTGCCAGCAAGAGCAATTACTGTGTTCGCTTAAACTCTATTCAAGCCTTCAGTGACATAAATCGAGATGTGAGATTTACTGTTTAACCTTGTATTTTTGCTTATATCTAGAGATGTGTGTGCATGTCTGCTTATGAGCTAGTTTACTTTCTCTATGATTTAGGTCATAGGTGATGCAAGTCATCTGTCAGGTTATTCTTTCTCTCCTCAGAACAACATCATTCATCCTACAGCCGAGTTTGGTTCAAAAACTACAGTGAGTTGCAATCTTTCTTATGGAGACATACAGAATATTATGTTGCGCATGTTGTGTCATCTTTGTGTATTTATTTTCTTTCTAAGTGCCGAATAAAGACATTCATATTGCATCATATTCTTTCCTTTTGGTTTAATTTGTCTTGGTGAATCTTGTTTTTAATGGGTAATGTAAGAAATTTTATTTATGGTTAACTTGTACTTAGTCAATGCTATGAAAAAAATAGTTACAAATTGTGCAAGTTGTTGGATTTTGGTTTTCATGACTAAGATATTAATCTGATTTAGGTTGGACCACATTGTATGCTGGGAGAAGGTTCACAAATGGGTGACAAATGTAGTGTGAAAAAATCCGTCATTGGCCGACATTGTCGGATCGGCTCGAATGTGAAGGTATGATTCATTCTTTACCTCTGATGAAGAGGGAAACAGTTAGTACTTGCATTCCATTCAGAACAATGACACCACCTCAGAAAATCCAGCTGCCACATATGTCGCCTAAGTGGTTATTAAGTCACTTCCTTCCTTCTGGCTCATCCTTGCAGGTTGTCAACTCAGTCATAATGGACCATATTACTATCGGAGATGGTTGTTCGATCCAAGGTTCTGTTGTTTGCAGTAATGTACAACTCCAAGAACGTGTCGTACTGAGAGATTGCCAGGTATCCCGCTTTTCCTTTCACCCGGTTCTTTTCTTCGTATAATAAAAATATTAACAATATTATTATTGTTAGTATTAGTATTTTTGTTATTAATGAAGGGGAGCCTTGGAGCAATGGTAAAGTTGTCCTTGTGACCTATAGGTTATGGGTCCCTTAGAATCAGCCCCCATTGCTTGCGACAGGGTAGATGCCTACGTTATACTTGGTACTATTAGTTTTAGAATTTTTTTTGTGTGTGTGAGCGTAGTGGGGTGAAGAAAGGGTTACTGTCTGTTTCTTTTCCTTTCATGTTTTCAGTCTACATCAATTTTTGCTCGTTCGACACAGGTTGGAGCAGGTTATGTGGTTTCATCAGGCAGTGAACATAAAGGAGAATCCTTAGCAAAGAAAGAGAAACAGTAATTATTTTATCGGTAGCTTACAGTGTGATCAACGCGACACTGATCTCCATATGACTTTTGTTGCTTTGGCATGCCAATGATACGCCAGTCCAATGAACTCCATGGCAACAAAACAGAGCAAAGTCAATTTTGTTTGGCATTCTTGTTTTGGCTTTAAGGTTTTTTACGTTTTTGAGTTTTTGTTGTTGGGGTGAATTTGTTGTAGAGTTTACATAGTATTTGATAATCAAAACTCGACATATTCCATTTGGTATGAAAAAATGTCTACTGTTTATTTCCTTTAGAGGCTTCAATGATTATATCAAAATCTTGCTTTGTCATTTTTTTTTGACATTTTGAAAACGTTACCCCCATCCCCACCTCGACATGAGACAGGAATCCGGGGGTGGTGAAGGGCTAGTATTGGCATTTGGCAATAATAGTTCGTATAACTGCCAGGGATTGTGGTGAAGTGGATATGATTTCTCCATTCTTCATCAGAAGTTTCAGGTTCGAGTTCAAGAAATGAAAATAATTATGATATGGAGGCGCTTCCCTCTTTAATGGCAAATGGCATTATGAAGCGAAAATCTGGATTAGTTTGAAGTCACAAAATGGATATCGAATAGACGAATACGAATAAGAAGAGGAATAGTTTGAATAGTGTACAAGTATGATAACAAAGTAAAACTAAGCCATCTACCATGTAGATTGGAAGAAGTGAAACTGTCTACGAAGCTTTGGTTCTCCCCCAGAGTCGTAATACTCGACTTGTTACTACTTTGATACAAAAGGTTCCATATTTCATATACATAGATGAAATGCGTGTTGAATCAGCAAACTTGTCATAGTTTTGCAAATTCAACTGTTTGCTTGCCCTCATGACCTTTACTGAAGAAATAATTGTAATAATCTGAATACACAACATGCTTATACAATGGTTTCTCTCCATTTTCTAGCACTTGTGTCAAAGGACCAAAAACTGCATCAGGTGCTGGATTCACAAATATAGGCACTGACACTCTGTTTCTACTGGCATTTACCATCACACGATGCTCGACGCTCTTGTACCTATCGTTGCTCATGATTTGAAGGACGTCCCCGATATTGATCACGAGGGCCCCTTTGACTGGGGGCACATGAATCCAGCCATCACCTTTGGGCTCTCGCACGTAAAGGCCACCAACATTGTCTTGTTGGAGCATAGTGATGGAAGAAACATCAGCATGACGGCCAGCACCAGCAGTGAGCTCGGGGTTAGGGCACACGGGGTAGTGAATGAGGTTAACGATCAACGTGCCCATTCTTGTTGGAGCATAGTGATGGAAGAAACATCAGCATGACGGCCAGCACCAGCAGTGAGCTCGGGGTTAGGGCACACGGGGTAGTGAATGAGGTTAACGATCAACGTGCCCATTACAACAGACTTCATCGGTTCATCTATCTGCTTAATGTTTAGTTTCTCGAGCAACACCTCGAGAAGCTTTACTATAATAGGTTTAGCCCACTTCATGTACTCCAAAATCTGATCTCTGTAGAAGTAAAGATGAAATTAGTCCAAAAAAGGGTCTAGACAGTTGTTGATATTCAGGGGCGGATCTACAGTATCGAGTATGGGTTACTAGAGAAATGGTTTAAAAAGGGCAGCTTGGAGCACAAAATATTCCGCGTTAGCATGGTCCGGGGAAGGGTCCTAAGGGGTGTGATGCAGACAGGTTGCTTCCATGGCTATAGGTCACACGGAAACAGTTTTACTGTTGCTGCAAGGCTCCCCTTCGAAAATGGTCCAAAATAGATACTAATATTCAGGGGAGAATCTACAATATCAGTGGAAAAGAAAGGTACAAAACTAGATAAAGCCACTATACTTATAAAGGATACTGGATAAGAATTTCTAAAGGCAAAGACGGATCAAGAATTTGAAATTTATGAATTCAGGCGATCCCTCTCTTGCCACCAAATCCCCTAACAAATATGTCAACATATATATAAGATCTAGGCTAAAGCTACTGGATTCATTCGAACCCATACAATAAACTATATATCCACCCTTGTCTTAAGGTCAAGTCACACAATAACTTGCAGCTTTTTCGAACCTCGGTAGACAGAATTATCCTATACTTAATACTTAAAAGGCGGAACTAGGATTTCAAGTTTATAAGTTCTATATTCTAGAAAAGGCTGCTAGGTTGTGCTTGCGCCAACTCGGTAAGCAGAACTGTAGCTCCACCCCTGAAATTAGTCGAGTTGCATACAAGCTCACAACTACCCAAAAAAAAAAAGAAGAGACTTACTTGGAAACAGCAGGCCATAGCTTAGAGCTCTCATCATCATAGATATGAAAAAGATAATCCTTCCACTCCAATACCTTCTCAGCTAAAGGGCTAAAACTTGTCTTCAATTGCACAGTATGAGTAGGTGAATTCTCCTTCAAATACTCTTCTTTCTTCAACAGACAATTCAAAGAACTTATGCCCAGCTTCAATTACATTTTCAAGAACTTCAATTGGGATTCCATGATTCACTATTTGAAAATAACCCCATTTCTCTGCCGCATCACAGATCGATTCTGCAACTCTTGGGTCATCCAAATTTGAGAAATCGATAATGGGTATTGATTCTGAGGACAGAATTTGGGTGAAATCTAGTCTTTCTTAATGGGGTTGAATGAAATTTTGAGGAACGATTTCAAGACCCCTTTGTTTACTAGAAAATCAATGAGATCTGATGCTTCAGAAACTTCTGCAATTGACATTTTTGCTTTTTTTACAGGAAGATATCAAATGTGATATGCTGTGCTGCAGCTCAACAGAGAAGAAGGGAGAAAAAATCTATCTGGTTTATGGACAGTGTCCTTTTTTTTATTTTGGTTTTTGTGTCCGATATCCGTTTTGGAGTTGAATGAAATTAATTCCAAATTAGGTGAAGCAGGGTCAGGAACGACGAGTCTCTTTATGATAAACAGATCCATTTTGCAAGTTTGTTATTACGGGTAGTTCCTACAAAGGATCGGACTAATGACGTATACAATACTTGAATTCTCGATGTAGATGCTACATAGTTGGTTCTCATCCTTCAGAGACTACGAGTGTAATAAGAGCATCCGTCGACAAACCCTAAAATGATCATCTCTTGGCTATTGAGAACGAATGAAATCATGGTTCTATTTCTCAAAATTCGGGATTTTTTGTCTAGAGATTACCCATTACCCTAAGATGATCATCTCGTGGCTATTCAAACCTATTTTAGGAGTGAAAGTAAATTCATTTCCAAACTCGAGATTTCTAGTTGATGATGGGACTACTTGTCATGATCTTTGGTGGTGATAGTGTCATTTAAGTAGGCATTTTTTCGTATGCTGAGTTTGAAATCCACTTTGGAGCTGAAGGTGAATTCATTCCAAATCCGAAATCTTTAATTGAGAGACTACCTATCAGAATCTTTGATGATTGGGGGGTTTCATCACCCTATATTTGATACCAGTCTTGGGAGTGAAAGTAAATTCATTCCAAACTCGAGATCTATAGTTGATGATGGAGATAGTTACTACCAGTCACGATCTTAGAAAATGATAAGCGTCATTTAAATAGGTGTTTTTCCCCTCATTTTGTATTCAGGTATCCGCTTTAATACTGAATGCAAATTCATTTCTAAACTCGAGATCTCTAATTAATGGGAGAGATAATTACTACCCATCATGAGTACGTGTTTTTTCTTATTCTATATTCAGTACCCGCTTTAAAGAAAGCACATTTTTCAAATTATAGAGTTCAAGTTTAAAATTATAATAATGTTATACATCAACAATTAGAAGAATAAACTTACAATATTACAAAGAAAAAAAAATATGGGGTAAAATTACTATAAACAAAAAGTAGAATAAAGGGCAAAATAAGATTATTAAATCATTAGAACAAAATAAGATAACGATACAATCACACCAACTCGCTGGTTACATTTTTTTAAAAAAACAATTTTCGTCCTTACATAATAACAAATTTGACAATACAATAACATTTACATAACAAGAAATTTGTATATTAAAACATCAAATTTTAGCAAAATCTAGTGTTGCTTTACCAGAAGGCCTCTTACTGAAGAAATGATCCCAATAATCAGAGAACAAAACATGTTTGTACACTGGTTTCTCTCCATCTTTCAGCATTTGTGGAAATGGACCAATGACACTGTCAGGACTAGGATTCACAAATAGCGGTACGGATATTCGAGTCCTGCTAGAATCAACTGTTACACAATGCTCGATACTCTTGTATCGATCGTTGCTCATGATCTGCAACGAGTCACCTATGTTAACCGCTAAGGCACCTTTGATAGGATTTACGTGGATCCAGTTATCGCCTTTAGTCCCTCGGACATATAGGCCTCCCGTGTCGTCCTGGAAGAGTAGAGTGATGCAGGACACGTCGCAATGTCGGCGACAACCAATGGTGATACTTGGATTTGGGCATGGTGGATAGTAGTTTATGTTGATAGCCATAGTTCCCATCAAGAGAGGTTCTAAAGATTCATCAATTTCATTGACATTGAGACCCTTCAATAGCACCTCAAGCAATTTTTTAGCAAGTGGTTTAGCCCACTTTTGATACTCCAAGACTTGGTTCCTATAAATCAATATCAAAGTCAGAAATTTCACTAAGAGCGTTCTAAGTTTTAATGGCAAGGTCAAGAATTTTGCTAACAACGTTCAAGATTCAATGTCAAAGTCAGAAATTTCATTAAGAATGTTTCGAGAGTCTATTAAAAATAACCTTTTTACCCCGCAAAGGCAAAAATAAGATATGCATACATCCTACCCTTTTCATACCTTACTTGTGTGGGATTATACTGAATATATTATCGTAAAAAAAGATAATTTTTCTCCTACATATGCAATATAATTTTGATTTTGAGTTATATACACCATTATAAAACTTAGAGATAATGATAAAACACACACCTAAAATATCACGTTTTTGCAAGTTTTCTATCTGAACTATCATTAACTAATTATCAAAACACACCTCTAAATTAATGAGTCAGTTTCCATGTCAATGAAATTTTATAGGCAAATTAAGTTGTCCACGCACTTTTTGGCGATTGTATTCAAACACTTGTCTAATCATTTTCGAAGTACGTTTTCATAAACACCTTACCATTAAGATATTGAACTCACGAAAAAGTAATACTTTAGGTATGTTTTTTTACTTACATAGAAACACGTGACCTATAGATTACACCGGAAAAAAAAACCCAAAAAAGTTACCTTGTTTGAGGAGGCCAAAGATTGCTATCATTGTGTGGATTACAACCATGGCTTATACTATCTCTCCACTCCAAAACTTTCTCATCTTTCTCACCAATAGCACTCCAATACATCAACACAGATTCACCAGAACTAGAGTTCTCTTTATAATACTTAGCTTTTTCTTCAGCTGGCAATTCAAAGAACTTGTGTGCTGCATCCTTCAAATCTTCAAGAACTTCAATTGGGATTCCATGATTGATGATTTGGAAGAAACCCCACTTGCTTGCTGCTTCTTGAATTGATTTTTCAACATTTAAATCATCAAAATTTGATAAATCAATTGTTGGGATTGATTCTTGATTGTCAATTTGGGATTTGTCTAGTCTTTGTTCTTTTGGTTGAATGCATTGATTTGGGATAATTTCAAGGTTTGTGTCTACTAGGCCTTTTAGTCCATTTGCTTTCTTGATTACAAAATCAAGTATGTCATCATTTGGTTCAAATTTTGATGAAGGCATTTGTGTTGAATCTTGATGAGTTTGTGTACTAATGGAAGAAGGAAATTTGGGGTTTTTTTATGGTGGATTTGAGAAGGAGGGGGAGGAGGGGGAGGAGGGGGGGGGGGGGGGGGAATGAAATATGTAAGTACTATTTCATTCAGAGTTGCCTTTGTTAGAGAGCGTTTTACCTCTCAATGCGAGACTTTCCAACACAAATTCGAATTTTAGAGGGTGGGGAAAGGGAGAAGGGGGTCGATTATAAAATGATGAAATATGTAAATATTTTTTCATTCTTAATCAGATATCTCAGATTTTAATTTTCATTTACCCCTCAATGTGAGACTCCCAACGCGTATATGAATTTAAGGTGAGGGTGGGGGAGAAAGGGTCGGCTATGAAATGATGAAAGATGTAATTATTTTTTTCATTCTTAATCCGATGTCTCAAATTCGAATTTTTCTAAATATAAAGTCGTTTTGATTAGAGAGTATTTTACTCTTAATGTAAGTTTTTCTGGCGCGAATTTGAATTTAGTTAAATTCAATATGAATATCAAAAGAGAAAAGAAATTATTTCTTTCATTCTATTATTTCAAGGGAGTGGGGTGGGGGTATATGGATGATATATTAATGACCTACACAAAATTCTTGAATTGATTTTTTATTTAGTGTTTCAATTTTTTTTTAACATCATCATCATAAAATATATACAAATAGCTATTTGGAAATTGGTGAGGTGGCTTCTTGGTGTCATATGCATGAATTGTGGTTTTGTTTGAATAACATCCACATCTTTTTGAAGATGTGAAATTTGTATACTCTATTTTATATTCATAAAAAATTATCAGTAAAAATCTTGCTTTGACCCCTTTTTTTTAAAACGTTTTATTCGTTTGGTGACCCCCACCCCCACTCCCACCTCGACACTGAGGCGCGAATCCCGAAGTGGGGAAGGGCTAGTATTGGCATTTTGCAATAATGTGTTACCCCTATGTTATAATAGTTCATATAATCGCTAAGGATGATAGTGAAGTAGATATGAGTTTTCTCTCCATCAAAAATTTCAGGTTCGAGTTCAAGAAATAAATATAATAATGATATGGAGTGCTTCCCTCTTTAATGGCATTATGAAGCGTAAATTTGGATTAATTTGAACTCCCAAAATATATCTCGAAAACGAAAAAGAAGAGGAATAGTTTGATTAGTGTACAACTATGATAACAAAGTAAACTAAGTCAGCCATCTACTATGTAGATTGGAGGAAATGAAGTTGTCTCCGAAGCTTTGCTTCACCTATAATAGTCATATACTCGACTTGTCAGTTGTCACTATTTTGATTCAAAAGGTCCCATATTCCGTATACATAGATGAAATGAGTGTAGAATAACCAAACATGTCATAGTTTTGCAAGTTCAATTGTTTGCTTGCCTCATGGCCTTTACCGAAGTAAATGGATGTTTTTTTTTAATAAAGTTATTAATAATTTGGGGATGAAGTTAATAATTCACGTCGAGTTTAAGAATGTTTTCAATACTTCTCGTTCCAAATTCAAAACTTCTGATTAATGATTGAGGTTCTTTTATAGTAACAATGTAATTTAAGTAGGCGTTTGAACATGAGTTTATTGAGATTTGAAAGGAAAAGTAAGTAAGATTTGAGATTGAAGCAAAAAAAAATATTTAGAAATTGAAATTATGTTTCGACAAAAAATATTATTGACCATTTGATGAGTAAAAACTTGATTCTTTTTAAAAAACCCTATAATCTATTTTTAAAAATTCTAACTTTCAAGTTTAAAATTATTATAGTGTCACATATGAATAATCAAAAAAATAAACTTACAATATTACAAACAAAAAGAAAGATACAGAATAAAGTTATTACTATAAAGAAAAAAGTAGGATAAAAGGTAAAATAAAATTATTAAATCACGAGGACGGATTCAAATTTTCTTGAATACAGAGTCGCTTTTGCTACAAAAATGCTTTATCTTCAAATGTAAGACTTTTCAATACGAATTTAAATTTAAATTTAATTAGATTTTAATATAAATATCAAACATTGAATAAAAAACAAAAAGAAAATCACTCCTTCTTCTATTATTTCAAGGGAGTGAGGATGGGGGTGCGGGGTATATGGATGATATTAATGACCTAAACAAAATTCTTAAATTGGTTTTTTATTTAGTGTTTCAATTTTTTTTCTTTCTTTTATATTTAATCAAACATCATCATCATAAAATATATACATTCTAGAATAGCAATTTGGAAATTGGTGAGGTGGCTTCTTGGTGTCCATATGCATGAATGATGAAATTTGTATATTATATCCATAAAAATTATCAGTTAAAAATAGTATAATTTAATTTAACGTTGTAGTATTTACTTAGTATTTGATAAATCAAATTATGAAAAAGTGACTACTGTTTATTTCTTTTATTAGAGGCTTCAATAATTATAACAAAATCTCGATTTATCATTTCTTTTATTTGGCATTTTGAAAATGTTATAATCGTTCTGTATTATGTCAATTTTGTGTCCTACGTGGCATCCTATGTGTATTATGCCACGTAGGACACGTGTGTCTACTTGTTCAATTTTATACAAGTTTAAGTGCCTACTTGTCCGCACCCAAAGTTAGAGGGCATAACTGCCCGTAGCTGAAGTCAAGTTAAGGGTCATGTTTATGTATTATGCATTTTAATAAATGTGGAATTATACTAGTTAAAATGTAAACAACAAAATACAAAGGGGAACTACATTCTGCAACATATCAGCCTAGTTTTTTAATGAGTTGAGCTAGTAAATAGACGAACAAATGACTAGGCCAAACTTGGGCGGATTTGACGGATCATATTTTCATGAACGAATTTTGCCACATTTAGTTAAAGGCATAATACATAAACAAGACCCTTAACTTGGCTTCAGTGGACAACTATGCCCTCCAACTTTGAGTGTGTACAAGTAGGCACTTAAACTTGTATAGAATTGAACAAGTAGACACACATGTTCTACATGGCATAATACACGTAGGACACAAAATTGCCATGTAGGTGCCATGTAAGACGAATGTGTCTATTTGTTCAATTTTATACAAGTTTAAGTGCCTACTTGTGGTTAAAGGTCATAGTTGTCAGTTGACGTCAAGTTAAGGGTCATGTTTTTGTATTATGCCTTTAGTTAAAATGAAACACTACATTGTGCAACATACTAGTTAGGACACAAAAATGCAGCTATACACAAGTAATCGATCACCGGGGACTATGAATTTGTAACATCATCCGACTATCCAAGCTCTGTTGTCCGGAGAATTCTCCGTTAGACATGAAGTTCGTGTTCATATTGATCGCGTAAAGATCAGATGTTTGTTCAGTTATTAATCCAAGAGTCTCCTCATCTTGACATTCCTGTGTTTTAGACCATGGATGTTTGGTGAACTTCCTTAGTCCTTCTAGCTCCATAGCAACTTCTTTCATCGTAGGCCTATCTTCACTCGTTAACCTTAAACATCTCTTCGCGAGCTCAGCAACACCTTGGCATTGCTCAAAACTTCCTTCTCGTAGCACACGTGTCTCGAGTACTTGAAACAATCGGTTTTCCTTCATAGACCTGACGAAAAATGCAGCTAAATTTCTCTGGTCTTCGGATGCTGTAGTATCTAGTGGCATTCGCCCTGTTAAGAGCTCTGCAAGAACGACTCCAAAACTATAAACATCGCTCTTTTCTGTCAATTGACTTGTGTGGAAGTATTCAGGATCTAAGTAACCTAATGTTCCTTGAACCAATGTAGTCACTTGAGTTTGATCCAATGACACTAATCTAGAAGCCCCGAAATCTGATATTTTCGCGGTGTAATTCTCATCGAGTAGAATGTTTGTAGACTTCACATCTCGATGAATTACAGGTGTAGAAGCTGCAGAATGAAGATACGCGAGTGCACCAGCAGCTTCAGATGCTATTCTTAATCGATTTTCCCAAGAAAACCAACGCGTTTGATCTCCACCATCATGAATATGGTAATAGAGTGTACCTTTGGAGATGTATTCATAGACTAGTAGAGGCACTTCAGACTCCAAACAACACCCTAAGAGTTTCACCACGTTTCGATGATTGACTTCTGAAAGAATGATCACTTCATTGATGAACAATTCTATTTGGCTGACGTCCATTGTTCTAGACTTTTTAATAGCAACTACACGTTTGTCCGGAAGGACACCTTTGTAGACGGTACCATAACCACCTCGGCCTAGGATACGATCCTCAGCATAGTTATTGGTGGATTTCTCGAGTTCTGCTGCTGTAAAGATCTTACCTGCATACTCCATACCACCCTCATTTGATCGGAGTTTCTGCGTGAGCATCAAACCACCATTTTTCTGAAAAAACTTTTCCCTGAGTCTTATGAGTTGTCTTCTTTTGATGCCTAAGTATATCCAAGTTGCACTGATGACCAAAGCCAGAAAGCCAAAGCACAAACCTGCAATGAAAGTACTGCATCTTAAGTATACTCCAACCGTTTTCATTTTATATGAAGGTGTTTGATTGGACACAGAGTAGACGTACCGAGTGAGAGTTGAAGGATGGGTGACTTAGAGTTCTTAGGGATGCAACCGTGACCGTCCTTTTTGCCATCACCAATCTGACCATGTGGACAAGTGCAGGTGTAGCCTCCAGGAATGTTATTGCATATCCCATCACAAGGATTCTCATTCTCGCATTCATTTATATCTAGTAATCAATCAAACATCAGAAGGTAAAGAGGTTGTTTCCGATAGACCCTCAGCTCAAAACAAAGACAGATGAAAAATGCAACACATATAACATCATTCGAACACAGTAACTTTGGCTCAAACCTTACTAAATAAGCACAATTTCAAACTCGAACCCAAAAAGTTCAAATCATGAATTCAGTCTTACCTATACAACCTGGACTGATATAAGGATTACCCTGGTATCCCGGATTGCAGCTGCAACGATAACCTCCAAGGCCCGTCTTAGAATCTACACAAACACTATTTTCTCCACAAGCATAATCTGCTGATTCCTTAGCCTGAGTGCAACTACCATTGCCAATAACCCAATCAATCACCACAGGGACTTCCTCTATAACCTTGTTTGTGAAACTCGAATTTGACAAATCCGAGCTCTTGAAAATGAACTTATCAGGCTCACCAAGAAAGGCGTAACCACAAGGGTTAAAAGAAGACACATTTGTATGGTTATTCAAACTCCTTAGTAGAATCACAAAACTCTTCAAACCTGTTGGGATTGAAATCTGGCAACATCCAATTCCCGAGCAATATCCATCAATTATTTCCTCTTTTTTCGCGCATAGTGAAATGCATCCACTAGTGAAGTTTCTCCCTTCATAGCCAAAAATGAGAGCTAAGTCATCACAGCCAACAACCATCAAGCTATTAAGATCAGAGAAGGAGAAAGACGTCGATTCCAAGCTAAAGTTTATCGAGTCCTCATTGATCAACGCCCCTGTTTGATCGAAACACCTACTACCAACATTGTTCTTAACAAGTATATGATCATCTAGGAAATCAACCACTTCAATATCTTTGCCAGAAAGAAAAGCCTTTGGAGGATTAAACGAAACATTGCAAGTGATATCGAATGAAGGATCAATCGAACAGCTTGTTCCGTTACCAATACCGAAAGGAAATGGAACAGTTAAGCTCCCACATTTGCTATCACAGCCAGGTTTAGTTATAGTAGTAGCATTAGCAATGGATTTTGCTGTGAATTCTAACGACGAAACTGAAAACAGGCAACATATTAGTATCATCAAGTGGAGTACTAAAGCCATGTTAAGAAGCATTTTGAGATTGAAACAGAACGATATACACATTACACTACGATTTTGAATCAGAAGAGAGATTTCAAGAAACGACAGACAAGTTAAATGAACAAAGAACGTAGATATTGGTTAATGGACAATGATTCAGTATTTATAGAGAGGAATATTGTCTAGTTATGAAGATGGAATAGGTCGTCAAACTTTCTTTTTTGTCAAATTTGAAAGTGTTATAGAAATGATCAAACTTTTACCTAGTCTACATGGTTGAACCATTCAACTATATTTGATACTTTCATACTAATAGTCCTCATACTTCCCTTATTGGAAGTTTCTAAAAAAAAAATTCTGATCGTGGGGTTCGGGCTAGCTTTCGCGCACCTCAACTTATTACACGAGATATCTATCACCTTCCACCAGCAACAAGTACCATGTAACTCTATCCAGCAGAGATACCAGAGCGATACTACAACAAATAAAGAATTTAGTGACAATAATATAATTGTTGTATCCAAGTAAAGTCAAACTTTTTACTAATATGTTTAGTTTAAAATCTTAATATTATCTTTTTTTTATGAATAAAATATTTGGCTGTTGTGTTATCACTATCATGGTCATTGCAAATAAAATAAAGTTTTTATATAATATGGCACTTCTAATAGTTTTTCAAGAAGTATTAGGGAAGCCTTTTATTCTACCTTCGTTTTATTTTACTTGGCTCCTGTACTAAAAATATATGTTTCAGTTTATTTGTTCATTTTAGTAAATTAAGAGAGTTTTATTATTTTTCCTCATAATATCCTTAGTATTGTAATTATATAAAGTAGTAGTATAGTCAAATTTAGAGTTTCAAGACATTATTAATAAGGTTAGTTTAGTAAAATAGACCTCTAATTTAAACTTCTTCCGGGTGTGTAGCTTGTAGGTCAACAAAGGTCAAGTAATATGAAATGGAGGGAGTCAAAAAGAGCAACCACATGAAGAAACCAAGGAAATTCAATATTTGCTAAACATACATAAATCTAATTTTGACTTCATTTATATAATATATTTTTTTGGCGATGGAGGTTCGAATGAACACCTTGCTAGATATAAAAAGTAACACTAATTTGCTAAAAGACCAAGATTATCGAAATTAATTAAACTCAAATCCTTAGATTATGCTCCATTTAGCAGAACATAATCTTCAAGCTAATAATAATTATTTTGTCTTTTTGGAGATGCACTATTTGAGAAGACAAGAATTGGGGCCTATCTTTTATATATATATATATATATATATATATATATATAATCTTATTAAAAAGAGGAGTTAATAGTAAAAACGTATTTAAATTATTGTCTTTTCGTTAATTTCATATTTTAATTATTCATTATTTTATTTATTTGTATAAACTATCACATTTTTGCGATTTTTGTATCTCAACTATTACTCTCTTTGTATTATTAAAACACACCTTGATGTTGAGTTGACCTAGACACGTTTGGCATCTATTGAGAACAAATATTTGATCAACTCAGCAACAAGATGTGTTTTAATGTATAAGGAATAATAATTTAGGGAGGTAAGGAGAATAATGGATAATTGAGAAATGAAACTTGTAAAAATTGATAGTTTAGATGTGTTTTTGTATTAGCGAGAAAAGAAGAAGCGACTATTGATTTAATCAGGAAAAAGATAATCTCAAGTGGACTTTAGTAAGCCTTTTCACCGTCAAATTGCTAATTTAAAAAATAAGTTATTGCCCATTGATACAAATAATAACTCTAATTGTGCTCAACCATAATTCTTGTGACCTCAGGGAATTGAGTGTAGACTTGGAGAATCATTATAAAAGTATTATCCCCTTTAAATTTCTTCAATTTGCTTTTAAAATAAAGCTAGTATAGTCAACTATATGTTATAAAAATTCACAACTCATCTCACTTTCTTGTGTTTTAATTTCATTTAAGTCAACTGAGCATGTCCGCGATGGGATTAAATATTTAAATCGAATCATAATTCACACAGTCCATCCTGAACAAATAGGTGGCGTGAGCTATAGATCACACAACAGAAAAATGTCCAACTAAAAAACTCATGGTACTCCTACATGTAAAATATTCATTTTCATAGAATTTTTTTTTATATTTGTTGTGACCAATAAGTCGAGAGCAGAATAATATATATTGATAGAAATAAGAAGATCAACGACGAAACGAAGAATGAAACCTTACCATAACAAGACAATAAATTTAATTTTGTGAACAAGTCTTGTATTACGATATCCAGCATCCCTCTTCCTTATGATGGAATTTTTTAATTTTTTTTTACAGGATGATTTTAGGACAAAACCTTAAATATATAGTATTATAAGATGTCCTTTTAATGACAAAGAAAAGTAAACAAATTCAGGAATTTGTCTACGCAATATGAAGTTTTTGTAATATTTCCATAAACATAAAAAAATAAGATTTGAGTATTGTAGAATGTCAACTATATAGAGTAATTAAGCAGTACTTTTATTAAAGATAATTATCTTTCTTCGATCATCTAATTTACAAAATAGCTATTAAGTATAAATTTTATATACTTTAAGTATAAACATATATATCATATACATCATCAATGTATATATTTTGTATATTTTGACTAGCATACGTAATTAAGTTTGGCTGACGGGCCAAAACTGAAAGAAACCTATTTTTTATCTACAAATTTTCCTTATATTTTTTTCTCATACTCGTGAAATTTAGAAATAATTACATAATGAGTATTTTATCAACATTGTATTATGAAGAGTAGACTTGGCTTGTAGTCTGTAAATTTGTTTTAAAAAAAGATTCACTAATGAAGTACAAAGAATTTGAACTCATTAAATAACAAAAAAACAATCAGACGAGTTATGATATAGTTACTCGAACTCAAATCTATAAAATTCAAATTCTGAATTTGTTTTCAATCATAAAACTCTATATCTCAACCTAAAAAAGAACCTATTTAAAATAAACTCATCTAAACCAACTTCAATGAAAACTAAGTATTGTGATTAAGACTAATTGTGATAATTAGTCTACAAAGAATTGTTCCTTTTTTTCCTTAATTTTAAGTCCAAGTGTCAACATTTGAACGAAGGATGATTTAGATGGGATCATATTTTTTTTTTGTTGTCTTTTGGACTTTTCTTCATCCTAGGTAGGACTGGTTCCTCATAAATTTGTAATTTGTTTTATTATATACCTAAATCCGTCTACATTAGGATTACTCGTTAATAGTTGTTCAAATATGATAAATTCGCCCTACATATTTTATTATATTATAATATACTCCTTCTGTCCAACAATAGTTATCCACTATTAACTTGGCAGACCCCTTAAGAAATAATAAATAATATGAGTAATTTTACTATATTATCCTTTGACTTTATTAAATTTAATGTTTTGGAAAATGTGTTACATGATAAATAGGGAGTATTTAATAGCATGGGTAAAATAGATACAAAAGGTAAATTATCTCTTGATTTTCTAAATTGGACAAGTATTATTGAACAACTATTTTTAGTACAATGGGCAACTATTGTTGGACTGGGGAGTATGTACATGTCATAGCACGAGGAAATTTCACACATAACAACCATTGGAATGGATCAAATGATTAAGGTTTCAAAGATGCCAAAGCTGGAGTGAGACATGAAATTTGTTTCTCACTCGATGTCCAGTATCACTGCTGAACAAATTACTATTTTATCACTAAAATATGTTTAGTGGCTAGTCATATAGATATTTTGATTGAATAAGTGGAAAAAGAACAAATAGTAATGTATACATACAGAAAAATTAGAAAATATCTCATTATTTCAGTGAGAAATTGTTTCTCACCATACATATTTCAAGTGAGATGATTCGATGAAAAATGAATGGAAAAATCATATTTTATAGCACAAATTTCCCACTGAGTCCCGATGGGAAAAAACTTTGTTTCTAGGAGTGTACCCGCTATGGGGCTCGGCTAATTCAGAGACCCATCCGAAAAATTTCACTTAGGGAGTAAAACACTCCTTACGAAAGCGATTTTTTTCGCAGAGCTCAAGCTTGAGACATATAATTAAGGAAAAGAGAGAAAATGATAATCTTTGAAATTAATCAGTCTTACCCTGCATTTCTGCAAAAGATTGTTTCCACACCTCGAACATGTAACCAACAGAAATCATATTGGTTACACCAAGGCTCTCCTTTTAAAAAAGATTCTTCACGTGATTGACACATGAAAAAGAACCATACTCACACGTAAGAAAGCATCTTGAGGAAGTAATTAAGCAAATTCATGTAGGAATTTTCCTCTTGTTATCATGCAATATGTCAATATGGAAAAAATCCTCTTCCATCTCCAAATTGACCAAACGTTCCTACCAAAGGTGACTTCCTTTCCAAGACGTAAACTCAAGATATATAGTTAAGAATCGAGGGATACTTACCATCCCATGACAACCTTTAGTTGTAACAGATGCTATTATCTACTTAGTTGCCAAATTATAGTAACAAATGAGCCACCAAATTGCCCAAAAACATATCTAATATCTAGTGTACCTCACTGCTTACATAATTTGTTTTTTTTAGTGTAAAAGTAGTTTCATTGATAATATAGATCAATTTATGAACTTTCTGGAGTTGCTAGGGAGACGTTGTAATTGACAGTACGGATATTCCCAGCAGTTTTTTGTAACTCTTGCTACCCTCTTCGTACTCGATCAATAAACCTTTACCTTATCAATAAGAAAACATCTAGTATGCTTCTTGCCCTTCTTTCTAACCGTTTGAGAAAAAGCTCATCCATGCTATTATTTGTTTACTGAAATGGCATAGATGAGCCAAACTTTTAACGAATGGCATAGATAAGCGTTTTCTCAAAGTTCGATGGCATATTTGAGCATTTTCCCAATAAGTAAACATGTGACGGTGAGCAAGCAAAAGTTGGACCTTTAATAGCAAAAAGGCATGCATAAGGTCTGTCAACCAAATCTTAAAGTGAACTGAAGATACTCATGATCATTTTTCTGTCTTTCTTCTTAGCAGCTTAGCCAATCTTTAACAATGAACATATATTGTTTTCGAAAGACCCTTGGCTCAAGTAACGCATAACAAAGAACATACATAAGTAAAGAAGACATAACATATAATACCTGAAGCATTACAGAACATCGATCGTTAACCAAAAAAGAAGAAGGTGGTAACCAAAGCACAAGAAACAATTTGATAGTAACAAAAATCGAAGGACAACTTACAAGGAAAAACTTTTTTTTTCTAAACATGGTGGAGGGGTGTGCATCTCAACTGATTTCACGGGGTAACTGCTACCTCCTATCAGCAGAGACATATCCAACATTTAAGTTTTATAGCTATATGTAGTTAATTACTATTGTCACATAGTCACAATCATTTACAATCATTATTGCCCATCGTTATTACAACCATCAATAGCTATCGATAATGTCATAACTAGTCATTACTATATATAGTTAATCGTCGTCATCATTCACTATTATCATTAACTATCATTATCGTTCACCATAATTATTAGTTATAACCACCAATTACTATGATCAACAACTATTATTAATCACTATTGTAAGCAATCATTATATTTAGTCACTCACAACCATCACCATTACCATTATCCTACAACTGCCACTTTCAACTGTCATATAATTGTTAAAAAAAATTATTGATATAGTATTATATTAATTTAATATTTTATTTAAATTTAAATAAAATTAAGTTTATACATTTGTTGGAAAAATAAAAAAAATCTTTATTATTTAGTATTCGGATCTTAATATAAAATTTTAATATGCATCTAATTTAATATTCAGATGCAGAAGTTGTAAATCTTAACGAAACAAATGAGATCTTAAATAAGCTAACTACTTAAAATATAGGAATCATCTCATTTATTTATAAGCATTAGCCAGAATAAGTCATAAAATGTCACACTTGTTCCCATTGAAGTTGATATGTATAATTAAAAGAAGTGATATAATTTATGAGATTAACATATTTAAATAATAGATGTTTGAGAGCACTCACAAAAGCTTTTCAAATTGTTCTCCAAGTTTTAATAAAGAAAGTTAGTATCTAGGTTGGCAAATTCTGACACACCTCAGAACACTGAGGCTTTGTTTGGATGGTTGTTAGGTATTGTTTTATATATCGTATTGTATTATATATCATACCTTATTGTATTGTTTTAATGAATACAATGTTTGGATAGATTATATTATGTTTCGTCTTATGTAATGTCACATATCGACAATTTAAATGATATATCAACAAGAAAAGTAGGATACAGGATAGAGATACTATGAAAAGGTAAGATAAATGATAAAATAAAGTTATTAAATAATCAGTAAAGACAAAATGAGAAGAAAATATTAAGGTAACGGCGTAATCACACCAAATCGATCGTTATAGAAAATGAAACTTTTCGACTACCTAATGATGGATTTTAAATGATACAAACATTGTATTCAAACTAACATGGAACTTTTCGACTACCTAATGATGGATTTTAAATGATACAAACATTTTATTCAAACTAGCACAATGGGTAACAACCATCCAAACAAGGTGTGAATGTAACCTCCAACCTAGAATATATATCTTTCTGAATTAGAAGTTAGAAATTGTACATGTTTTTCCTAAGATGTTTGTTGGTAAACAATACACAAGACTATAAATACAGGTACCTAAGTCACAACTAAAAGAAAAATCTGAGCTTCATTCACAATGATGCCCTTTTTCCTTTTACATTTGAACTAAAATTCCTAAAAAAGACTAGAAGAACAAGCCTGTCTACTTGTATGTGAGTTGTAACTGCTCTAAACACATTAGAATAACAATACCTATCCTTCTTCGTCGTAATCTTCCTCTTCCTCGTCTAACCCTTGGTTTATGTTGGCCAATTGAATTGGATCGATTGCCATCTTTTCCATCTCGGACAGGGACCATCCAGGGATTTCCTCATGCTTCACTTCAGGAGGCGGTGGTGCTGGTGCTACTGTTGCTGCTGTTGCTGTTGATGATGAAGAGACTTCAGATGGTATTGGTGTGGATTCCACACTCTCGTTTAAGTCTATGTTGAGATCGAAGTTTCTAGCAGGAGCGACGACTTCTGGGGAGCATTTAGCAGCTGAAATGTTCTTTGAATCTACTGCTGGTTCTGCTACATAGTCCACCATCCTTTCATCATTTTGCTTTTGCTTCTCATCATCCTTTTGATATGAAACATCAGCAGCAGGGTCTTCAAGTTTCTCGCTGTGAGCATGGGAGTCCCCTTTCTCTACTGCCCGTGCACCTCTACCACGGCCTCTACCCCTACCCCTACCTCGTCCCCTCCCAGTACCACTGTTGTTTGCAGTCTCATTCTGTAATTTAAACAACAACAAAAAAAGGCACTATTATACTGGAGGCACTAATACATAGAAGAAATCAGACTACATACAACATTTGATGTAGAAACTTTGTAGCTCGGTCGATGTCTGAACTAACAAATGGGTCATTTATGGAAAACCCAAATAAACCCAACATTATCAAAAAAAGAAATAATCTTTCATACCGCGTGATTCCTTTTGGTATCATCATCACTGTCATGATCATCTTCTTCAGCAACTTTCCTGAATCAGCAAACAGTCAACCGCTAATGATACAAATCCACTGCCCAAAACCCATCACAGGCAAGAAAAGAAATCATAGGAAGTACAATTTTCTAACCTCCTTTTGGTGGCCGATTCAGCAACAGCATCTGACCCGCCTAGATCAGGAACCCGGCTCACTACATCCTTGAGGAAATCAAACACATTAAAGCTCTGGATACAATGTTTCCTGTAAAGTAGAGGGACCAAGTTAGCTGATAACCAGAGAACTAATAAAATGTGTAATATCATAAACAACAGTTGATTAAACTTACAAATGGAAGGAATTCATAGTTTTTGCTCCTTTCTTGAGGGTGATCTCATATGTACGGTCACAAAGATCTTGCAGAAAGAGTTCAAGAGCTTTTGCTGGATATAACGTTGACAAACACGAGTTAGGATAAACAAAATGAAACACACAAGAATAGATACAATGAAGCAAAGGAATGAATAAGGGTAAACAGATCTTAAACAGTTGAACCAAATGCAAAAAAGAAATTCATTGAAATAAAGGACTTACAGACTAAAAGAGGAACAGCCATGGCAATCTTCCCCACATCCTCATCAGCTTGCATAATCTTTTTAATGCGAGCCTGCAAATAAATGACAATGAGGTATTAGAACATTTAAAATCTTTGATTCAGCAACTTAATCAACAGAGACGATAACTTCATATAACAATAGTCAATGAGACTAAGCAATTTCATTTCTGTCCAGATGTTAACATACATAACTTTTAAAAGCAATAGCAAGAGCTAGTTTTCAAATTCCAATCACCATAACTCTTACCTTGAAACCAAACATCAGTACAACATACTGTTACACCATGAAATATAGAGACTAGCAGACCACACTAAATTACAGGCAATCCACAAAAAACGTCAAATACACATTTGTTGCATGCATATGCCCATTTCCCACAATTAGTTTGTATTATAGTATTGGGGAGAGATCAAGCATTGTCTAGTTTCCCATATCACTATTATTAACATTACTCTGCTACAATCTTGTTTTTCGATTTTATTATTACTTGTTGTTTCCCATGCTTCGGTTATGGTATTATTTGCTTTTGGCTTATTGTTATTGTTTTTGTCTCATTATTTTTGGCATGGCTTCTTCACTACTATTACTATATGTCTTTTTCATTCTGATTTTGATATGCTTTACAAGGTAGAAGTAAAGTTACATACACACCACCCTCCCGGACTCCACTTGTGGGATTACACTGGGTATTACATTGTCCCAACTACCAGTTCTAAATTCATGCATACCAACCTAACAATACCCTCTCCAACCAGGTAAGTTCAACTCTTTACAAGCACCCTGAATTAGAAACTTGCTTTAAAAATTAAATCAAAACCCAGACTTTCTCCATGGAACAAAGCTATTTAAATGCACTGCTTAGGTGAATTTCAGTCATAGAACAACTTTTACAATTTGTACTTGCTCTGTCTAGGTGAATTTCAGTTATAGAACTACTTTTACAATTTGTATTTACTTTTCCCCAAATTGCCTCTCTACCTTCTCAAAGGTAGAGGGGTAAGGTCTGCATACACTCTACCTTCCCTGAACTCCACTTGTGGGATTGCACTGGGTTTGTTGTTGTTATTGTTGTTACTTACATCTCCCAAAAAATAAAATACTACTTTTTGCAACTTCAAAGAACTGTTTTTGCTCTCAGCAAATAAGGAGAAGGTTAAAAAAATACGGGCAAAGATATGGTCCAGTAACTATCACAAACAACTTACTATATGTTCAAAACATACAATGGAGCACTGACAGCTTAGGCAAGATCAGATTTCTTTGTCTACTATTAAGACCTAACCGCTGGATTCAAGAGAAAAAAAATCCATACTTCATGTACCTCAACTCCAAGAAACAAGAAAACATGTGTTCTCTTTTCTTCATTCTGCTTTCATTTGTGAGGCACCTCATCTAGTACTCAACCTTAACCTGTTTAATATCCAAACCAAACTAAGAAAATACACAACAGTAACATGAAAACAGGCGACTCCCACGAGTCAACCAAGAAGTCATACTCGAGCTCCACCTTTTCAACCAACAATAAAATGGTAGATATCCAAACACATTTTTTCTTTTTTTAGTGACGCACCTCATCTAGTACTCAACCTACTTTAACATCCAACCAAACTAAGCAAATACACACTAACATGAAAACAAGGCAACTCCCAGGATCCAAACAAGAAGTCATACTCAAGCTCCACCTTTTCAACCAATAATAAAATAAGTACACAGCCAAACCCAGGCATACCTTGAACCTAACAAAATTTGACCATTCTATTCATTTCAAAAGCCTTATAATCACCCAAACATCAAAGCTTACAGCTTAAATCCCACCAAAAAAAACAAAAAAAAACTGTAACATGAGAACAAGGTAACTCCCAGGAGCCAAACAAGAAATCATATTCAAGCTCCACCTTTTCACCCTACAATGAATAGTCGACACACAAACTCAGCTATACCTTGAACCTTACAAATTAGACGGTTGTATTCATTCAATCGCCTTATAACAATCACCAAGACATCAAAGCTCAAAGCTTTGTTCCCCCCAAAAAAGGAACTTAAAAGTCTAAAAAGATCCAAAGTTTCAAATTCACAAGCAACAAATAAATAGTAGACATCTAATCCCAGCCCAGCCATACGTTGAAACTTAAAAATCCGATGGTTCTATTCATTCAATAGCCTTATAACTATCACCAAAAAACATCAAAGCTCACCGCTTTATTCCCACAGAAGAAAAAACTAATATAAAAACACGGCAACTCCCAAAACAAGGCAACTCCTAGGAGCCAAACAAGAAAACATACTCAAGCTCCACCTTTTCACCCAACAGTAAAATAGTAGGTATCCGAACCTGGCCAGCCATACCTTGAACCTTACAAATTTGACAGTTCTATTCATTCAACAGCCTTATAACTATCACCAATACATCAAAGCTCAAACTTTTACACCCACATAACTAAAAGCTCCAATTCAAAAGTACAAGCAATAATTAAAGATAGGCATCCAAACCAACCCATACCTTGAACCTTACAAATTTAACAGTTGTACTCATTCAACAGCCTAATAACTATCACCAAAACATCAGAACTCAAAGCTTTACTCCCAAATAAACTAAAAGCTCAAAACTTTCAAATTTACAAGCAACAATTAAACCATAGACATCCAAACCTATTCATACCTTGGAAACTTACAAAATTGACAGTTCCATTCATTCCATAGCCTAATAACTATCACCAAAACATCAAAGCTCAAATCTTTACTCCCACAAAATACAAACTAAAAGCTCCGAACTTTCAAATTTACAAGAACACCCAACAAGCTATGCAATAAACCAAAACCACGAATACCCCAATTAACTTTTTAAATTCAAAAAACAAAATTAAGGGAAAAGAAAAACCCAGCCATACCTTGAACCTTACAAATTTGACAATTCTATTTATCCAGTTTCGACAGCCTTATAACTTCTTTTTTTTAAAACTAGTCAACAGCCTTACAACTATCACCAAAACATCAAAGCTCAAAGCTTTACTCCCACAAAAAGGAACTAAAAGCTCTCCAATTTTCAAATTTACAAGCAACAATTAAACAGTAGACATCCAAACCTGTCCATACCTTAGAACCTTACAAATTTGACAGTTCCATTCATTCAATAGAACCTATAACTATCACCAAAACAGCAAAGCTCAAATCTTTACTCCCACAAAAAACAGAACTAAAAGCTCCAACTTTCAAATTTACAAGAACACCCAAAAACCTATATTTTTAACCAAAACCAAGAACACCCAGGGAAAAGAAAAACCATTCATACCTTCAACCTTACAAATCTAACAGTTCTACTCAGTCAATAGCCTTATAACTACCACCTAAACATCAAAGATCAAACCTTTATCCCACAAAAACCTCAAAACTGCTCAATAAACCAAAACCAAGAAAACCCCAGTTACTTTTTTTCAATTCATCAACCAAAAAAGGGAGAAAAAAAACCCATATAGAACATAGAAAATCAAGAACACCCAAAACATTAAAAAAACCCAAATAAAACAATTGAATAGAAAGGGGAAAGTGAAACTTACAGCAGGAAATCGGGTATCAAGCCTCTTCCTCATAGCTTCCAACAAATCAAAACCCCCAAATCACTCAAACCCTAGATTTATCAAACTTTTTTTTGCCCCTTTTTCACATATAACCCATGTATCTCACTCTATATATCTATATATATACAACAAAAAAAAACTTTTATGAATTTCCCAAGAACCCAAAAAATTCAAACCAAAAATAATTTTAAAAAAAATACCCAGACCCAGAAAAATTCTCGAAATCCTTACATATTCATCGGGAAAAAATATAAATACTAAAAAAAAGGAAGAAAATAAAAATAAATAAAATTATTATTGGGATTCGTTATTCTCGGAGCATCTAAGTTATTAACCAATAAGATTCTTCCACGTGTCATTGACTGACACTTGCTTTGCCATGATTGGTGAAAAGAAAGAGGTGTAAGTACTCATGCGATGTATGGAATAATTATCACCTTCTTTTTGTCGTTTTTTGTAGTTTTGTTTTTTTTTTTTAAATAGTGTTTGACTTGTCTCCAGGGTATTTTTATCGCCGGTTATTGCGAGGTTTCATTGTCTTTGATGTGTCGAAAGATCCATTGGTCGTGGATTCAATTAATTTAGATTCGTGATACTTAATATTTGATCGAAAAAGAATATGAGAGAGTTAATTAGATAGTGTATATATATATATATATATTTATATAAATATATATATATTTTTTATTTTTTTGGCTTTCCATTCAATGTCTGGTACCTACATTGGAATTCGACTAAATTCGAATTTACATCGAGAAGTTCCATATTTACGGGTAAAGCACTCCCAAACATATAGTATATGTTATATATGCTTAGCTTATTAAAGATATGATACTAGATGGTAGAGTGTGAACAATTTGGATAGACGTTTATTAGTTATGGATTTGATTAATTTAGATTTGTAATGTAATATTTGATCGAAATTTTTTTAGAGAAAGTTGGTTAGATAGTATATCATACATAGTTAGCTCATCAAGAACGGAACACTTGATACGAGAGTGTGAAGTAGGGGTGGGCATATATATATCGAATTACCATATATATATCGAATTACCATATCATATCGAAATTTTTGATACCGTAATTTTGGTATTATGGTATTTGGTATACATGTTAATTTTTTTTATATTTGATACGGTATTTGATATTTAGAAACAACATACCAAAAATACTGAGTATCATATTGAAGTATATAGTTACATAAACAACTTATAATATATATTAATACTAACAAATATGCAACCTATTATTAGTATAAACTAAATGTTTAGAAGTTAAAACTCTGATTACTCTATTTTGATTGGAATGTATTTAAATGTAATTGATTAACAAAAGTAGTTGTTTTTACTTTCTTTTGAATATATATTTCTACATGTGCAATTTGTTAGTATAATACAATTGAGATCCTTTTCTGAATTGTAGAAGTCATAATACTCTATAATACGAGTATACATTAGTCGATGTTGAACAAACTATGGTTATCTATTTACCATACCGCAAAATACCAAAATCAAACTTCAAAATACTGAACTATACCGAATTAAATTGGTATGGTAATGGTATAATAGTTTTACAAATCGAATATCGAAATCACGGTATCGAAATTTCAAAGGCGTCAATATCCATGGGCCAACACATACGAAAAATTAAAAAATAACGTAATTCCTAAAAGTCGGCCCCTAAATGCAAAAATATGTCTTAAAAAATGGCGAGACTATATGTAATGCTCCTCCAACTTATTAAGGAAGTCCTCATGAAGTTTTTTCAGAAAAACCTTCCGGGCGCCATTAGGAGCCAATATTCATGGGTTAACATAGACGAAAAAACAAAAAAGTCATGTAATTCCTTAAAATTGGCCCCTAAATGCAAAAATATGCTGTAAAAATGGTGAGACTATACATGATATTCCCCCAACTCATTACGGAGGTCCTCATAAAGTTCTTTCAAAAAAACCTTCTGAGCGCCAATATTTATGGGCTAACACATACGAAAAATAAAAAAAGTCGTGTAATTTCTAAAAGTTGGCCCCTAATTGGAAAAAATATGCCTTAAATAATTGTGAGACTATACGTAATGCTCCATCAACTCATTACGGAGATCCTCATAATGTTTTCTTCAGAAAAACCTTCCGAGCGTCATAAGACGCCAATATCCATAGGCTAACACATACAAAAAATTTTAAAAAAAGTTGCGTAATACCTAAAAGTTGGCACCTAAATAAAAAAAATATGCGTAAAAAATAGTGAGACTGCACGTAATGCTCCCTCAACTTATTACGGAGGTCCTCATAAAGTTTTTTCATAAAAACCTTCCTGGCGCCATAAAGCTCAATATCCATATACTAACACACACGAAAAATAAAAAATGTTGCGTAATTTCTAAAAGTTGTACCCTAAATGCAAAAATATGCCTTAAAATGATATGACTATACGTAATGCTCCCCCAACTCATTACGGAAGTCCTCATAAAGTTTTTAAAAAAAAACCTTCTGGACGCCATAAGGTGCCAATATCAATGGGCTAACACACAAAAATAAAAATAAAAAGTCATGTAATTCCTTAAAGTTGGCCCCTAAAGGCAAAAATATGCCTTAAAATGGTGAGATTATACGTAATGCTCCCCCAACTCATTACAGGGGTCCTCATAAAAGTTTTTTAGAAAACCTTTCGTGCCCCATAAGACGCTAATATCTATAGTCGTTACACATGGAAGACCAAAAAAATTATGTAATTCCTAAAAGTTGGCCCCTAAATGTAAAAATATGCCTTAAAATCGTGAGACTACACGTAATGCTTTCCCAACTCATTACGGAGGTCCTCATAAAGTTTTTTTTAGACAAACCTTTCGGGCGCCATAAGGTGTCAATATCCATGGGCTAACTGTAACACCTCGGACTTGAAAAAGAGGAAGATTTGCAGATTTTGGGTTGCATGCATGACCTACAGTTGGTAGAAGCATCTACAGGCTGTAGGTGGCATCTGTAGGTAGTGGGAATTAGTCTTTCAAAAACAAGTCCCATTACCCCTTTTAACGGTTCGCCAAGACGATCCGTCAATCATTGTACGAGTCGTAGGTGAGTTCCAGACTTGGGGAAATTTTGACTATTAAACTAGGTTTCTACGGTTGGCATGTATGGACCGTAGGAAGACCTACAAGCCGTACATGGGTTACATCAAAAGTTGGTCTAAATAGTAGTTTTTGAATCTACCTACGGTTGACCAGGACAGTCCGTAGAAGGACTTACTGACCGTAGGTCTGAACCGTAGGCCGAGTCAGCGGTTAATTTTAAGGGCTTTTTGGTCTTTTCCCTAATTGATTAATGCCTTAACTAGATCGTTTTGATCCTAATGCTAGATCCTATATAAGTCTTTTAGGCCTAAAATTCAACTATTTTAGATCATTCTTCAATTTCTTTAAATCCCTCCAAGCTCTTTCCCCAAAATCTCTCTCTAAAAGCTTGAAGAAGAAGACTAGGGTTTCAAGATCAAGCCTCCAAATTCACCATTGATTGTGGGCTTTTGACATCAAGGTGAGTCCTTTCCTCCATGGGGTCCCTAAATTCTCCAATTTTACAAGTTAGTATCTCCAATTGAAATTATGGTTTTATTCAATCTCATAAGTTCCCTTCAATTATGATTCAATTGATTGTTTTCTATATCTTCATGCATGAATTAAAGTAATTACATGTTTTTAAGTTGAATTCACATGAACCCATGCATGATCCATGATTTCTAAACTATGAACATATGATGAGGCTTTTGAACTATGAAAGATGAATTTATGAAGATATACATGTTTCCTAATGAAATTGATATAATTGATTTAAGGTTGCTTTGAGAGTGAAGCATCGATGTTGTTGTTGATTTGTGAAAGAGTTTCTCACATAAAGGATTCATAAGGTTGAAAGGTTTTCTCACCTAATTAAGTTGAATCAAGACTAATGAGCTATTCTAATGAACTTTAGCTTGGATTGGCTACTAAATTGTGCCTTTCCATGGATCATACGATGAATATGATTAATGACTATTCCATGGGATTTAATATGCTTAGAACCGAGTGGACAAGCGGCGATTACCCATGTCTCATAACTATGTGCCACCATAGGTTTGTCTTAGATAGACATTAGCTAGTGGATCCACTTTAGCTCAAGTTCATGGTCCTTACATTGGCAAGTAGGACAATCTCTTTTCGGTGTAATATAGACACCGGATTCCATGTTATAGCTCACATGGTCTATGTCGGTTAATGGCAAACTTCCCATAATAATGAACTAATGCTACTTTCTAAAAGTATTTCAAATGTGTTTTATAAGATGATTAGCTTGCATTGACCATGATTATGATTTATGTTTCCTAACATGTTATTTTATGATTTAGTTTGGTCATTCCATGTCATGCAAAATCGTTTTTAGCATGATTTCAAATCTCTTATGCATCACTATCATAATTTGTACATTCCATGTACTAACGCATACTTGTGTCTTCATTGTCTCACTAATGTAGGGCTTGTCGACTCTTCTCCCTCCATTCGTGACTAGTGATTGCATTAGAGAATTGAAGACTTGTTGAGTCCTCATACTTCGAGGATGATGTCACTTTTATAGCTTTATGTCATTTTAGTTTTCAGACTTAGTATGGGATATTCCCCAAACCCCTTCTATTGATGCAGTAGATGGCTTATTGAGACTTATGTTTAGATCCGCTTTTGTCAAACTCTTTTATATGAAATGCTACTTTTAAACTCTTTTGTTTCTATTATCTTGTATGATGTATGTTAAGTGGCTTGTGTAGGGCCTCTCGGGGTCCTATACGCCATGTCACGTCCAGAGTGTACTTTTGGTCGTGACACTAAAACACAAGAAAAATAAAAAAAGTCGTGTAATTCTAAAAATTGGCCTCTAAATGGAAAAATATGCCTTAAAATATGGCAAGACTATATGTAATGCTCCCTCAACTCATTATAGAAGTCCTCATAATGTTTTTTCAGAAAACCTTCGAGCGCCATTAAACGTCAATATCCATGGGCTAACACACACAAAAAAAATTTAAAAAATCGCGTAATTCTAAAAGTTGGCCCCTAAATGCAAAAATATGCCTTAAAAATGGTGAGACTATATGTAATGTTACCCCAACTTATTAAGGAGCTCCTCATAAAGTTTTTTCAGAAAAACTCACCAGGCGCCATAAGGCGTCAATATCCATGGGTTAACACACACAAAAAATCAAAAAAATTGTGAAATTCCCAAAAGTTGGTCCCTAAATGCAAAAATATGTCTTAAAAAATGGTAAGACTATACGTAATGCTACCCCAACTCATTACGGAGGTTCTCATACACATAAAAATTGATTCTTATAGGTTTATCCATTTTATCCTGGGAGTAAGTGTCACGACCCAAGCCTAGGGCCTAGATGTGACCGGCGAATGGGGAACCCGAAGGAACCCCAAACAAGCCTCATAGCGTATCATTACACATCCTTGGTCGCGGAAGCAATTAAATGCCCAAAAGCGATAAGCATAATCAAGGGGGAAATCGGGACTAAGGGAGCAAGAAAAAAAAAGATACATAAATACCATAGATGAGTCAAGCTCAAGCATAATACACAACTTGTCCAACACCACCTCTAAACATGAGTACTTAGCGGGGGCCAAGACAAACTACCGGGCTCACCCTCATAGTCAAAACATAACTAAAAAGGAAAAGTTTTATACATAGCAAAAGATCATGAGCAACGTCCCCGAAATGGAGGACTCACTAATAACCACTATAGAAAATCGTACTAGCCACGCGGAGGAGGATGGTCAAGCGGTGCTCCGGTCCCTACATGGTGACATCATGTAGGCATAGAGTATGCGTTAGTACATTTGAATGTACTAAGTATATGGGATGCAATGCAATGCTACATTAGATGGACATCATAGAAAAAATGCGTAATCATACCCAATAGATAGCATATTAATGAAATGATATGTATAATGATGCTTACATAAAAATCATATTTAATGGGACGTAGTACATGTGTGGCGAGTGACCATCAATATAGTATTTCCAAGGCCTACCCCCTTGGAGAGGCGAAAGAGGACCAAACCCCTCAATATGGTTACACGGGCCTACACCCCCCGTGCTAGACCAAGGTACAAACCCCTCGATATGGTTACACGGGCCTACCACCCCCCGTGCTAGGGACCAAGGTACAACCCCCTCAATATGGTTACACGGGCCTACCACCCCCCGAGCTAGGGACCAAGGTACAACCCCTCGATATGGTTATACGGGCCTACTACCCCCCGTACTAGGCAACCAAGGTACCAACCCCTCGATATGGTTATACGGGCCTACTACCCCCCGTACTAGGCATGGTCGACTTACAACACTTATTTAGAGAAAATCATATACATGTGTCCATTTCGTCATCATTTCAGTAATTACATAACCATCCGACTCATAGGACGTACCTTGGACCTTCCCTTTCTTAAGATTTCTATACATGGGCATTTTATCAAACACAAGGTGGGCAATTGTTCATGTAAATGAAATCATGTATTTCAAGAATACTAAGTCCAACCAATTCCAAAATCCATATAAATCAGCCCACCAACAACATACATATATATATCAACCTTCATAATTTGATCATGGAAGCATGTAAACCATAAACATCACATAATAATTCCATTTCATGATAATATGCAAAATGGACCATAATAGGGTGTGTAGTAGTAATTCCATAATTCAAGAGTTCATAAATAATCATAAGGACCCATAAACTTGAAGTAGAAATAGAGGATAAATGGTTGGACTTGTGGAAAGGAAGGTTCCACAATCAAACCCACATACCTCAACTTTGGAGAATCCTTGATGAAGATTGGAATGGAGAATCGAAGCTTGAGATGTTTGAATTTGGTTGAAGATCTTGGTGGAATTTTTGGAGAGGGCTTAGAGAGTGTTTTTTGGAGTTTAGAAAATGACTAAGTATGGGACATATCCCCTTTTTATAAAAAATGACTCCAACCCGCCTAAAGAAAAACTGCTCTCTGGAATTTGCAAATCTGCACAGACAGGTTTTACGAAAATGGTCATAACTCCCTCATCCTAACTCGGACTAAGGTGAAACCAAGTGCGTTGGAAATCTAACTCAAAGAGCTTTAATTTAATAGGTTACAGCCTTTCCAGTTCCTTGTGTGCTAAAAGATATGCCCCTTTAAAGTTGACCCTCCAAATCGCAATTTTTGCGATTTTCGAATTTTGATACGGTTGCTCTAAAATTCGGGTTAGACCCATTTCCCCCTCAATTTGACCCCAAAAATAAGAATATGAAGTCGAATTTCCGAAATCATGCACGGATTTTGAGATATATGGAAATTACAATTATAGGTGTTTCCGAAGCACATTTTCGGGCATTTTTGGGGTCGTTTCAGTAAGTAACCCATAATCTCGAGTACAGTGAGAGGATTAAATTCCTTAAGGATCCACAGTGAATTTTGTGATCTCGAATTTTTTTTTTCCTTTTAAGAATTTCTTATTTTTGTTTTTTCAGTTTACTTTAATTTTTTGATTAACTATTTTGAACACAGATTAATAACATTTTGTAAGAAAAATTTTCTTAGTTTGAGTTTGGTGTTAACATTGGATAGGGAGATCATTGATTTTTGAGTATTGCAAAGGTGCATCTCAATATCCAAAAAACAAAAAATTATTAGCATGACTTCATTTTCATTTACTAAAATACATTTATAGAATTAATTAGTTGAATTTTTCTTCAGACATTTAGGTTGATAGTTTTTGTTCTAATTTGAAGCTTCTTTAAATTTTTCACTCAAGAAAGAAGAAGAAATTAATTTCCTCCTAGCTATCACACACACCCATTTTAGATTGACAATGAGATTAAAAAAAGGAAGGAGATGTGATGATGGAGAATTAAAAGGTGACAAAGATACATTTTTTCCTTTTTTTGTTTTAGTCTAATTCTTACGCAATAAAAAGTTTTTTGCCACGTCAACTTTTATCATAATATTAATTTTACGAGAAGTATCATGCATGATCACCACCGTCCTTTCTTTCTATAAGTCATTTAGCAAGTCCCTTCCACTCTGAACCCTAAAAAAACATTAAGTGCTAAGTTAAACAAAAAAATAATAATAAAATCGCAAAAGTATTTACGTTTAAATAAATCCACCACCAACATCAAAATACCTCATTTATTCTTCATCGTTATTTATCATTTATTCACAAATTACTTTTCAATTTATGCTTCACATTTATTTTTAAATATTGTATTTTTAGACACTTTTTATATTAAGAAGAATTAAAAGGATAATTTATAAAAATAGAGGGTTACAAACTTATAAAGATATTAAACAATTAGTAATAAGAAGAAGAAAATTAAGGAGATATAGAGATTGAAAATAATAATAATAATAGATCCTACAAAAGTATATGTGTTTAAATAAATCTACCATAAACATCACAATACATCCATTAGTTTCTTTTTCATTACTATTTAGTATTAATTTCAGAAATTATGTTTGAGTTTATGTTTTACATTCATGTCCTATTTTTGTATTTTAGGAACTCTTTTTTTGCATACAATAGGATTAGAAGAATTAGAAAATGAAATATTGCGAGCTTGTGAAAGATGTTGAATTTGAAATTTTAAATTGATAACGAAAAAAAGAAGTAAAAAATATAATGATGAAAATCGAAAAGGTGAAAAATATATTTATTTTTTAATTATAATTTCATTCTTGCGCTCTTTTTTTTAGAGAAAAATAATTGCTATACCAATTTGTTATCGTGATATAAATTTTAGGAGAAGTACCATACATAGTTATTTTCGATCGTCATCCTTCCTTTCTATGAGATTAATCTAGCAAGCTACCCTAACGCTACAATAGAAAAAATAATTCCTAGTTAAGTAAATAAAAAATATTTTGCATATATATTCATGCTTAAATAACTTTCTTCGAATCAATTTAAAAATAATTTATATTATCCTATAAAAAAATACTTTTTTTTTCATCACCATTTACCATCAATTTCAAAAATCACTTTTTAGTTTCTAATTTCTGCTTCACACTCATTTTCTATTTTTATATTTCAAAACACTTTTTAAAGAAGGATTAAAAAGAAAGACATTGAGTCTGAAATTTAAATCAATAACGAGAAAAAAAAAAGAAAAGAAATGAAGATGGAAAATCGAAAAATGTGAAAAATATACTCCTTTTTTTTAAATTTCTTTTGGATTTATCTCATCATTAAGCATCTCGTTTTTTTAAAACACTTTTCATATTAATTTTTGTCATGATATTAGTTTCACGTGAAGTATCATGCGTAGTTATCTTTAACAAAGCTACTCCATCACTACAAACCAAAAGAAACAAATCCCTTGTTAAACAAATACAAGAAGTCACGCATAACTATCCTTGCTTAAAAATGTTTTCGAATAAAATCAAAAAACCACTCCCTCCCAACATGATTTTCTTCGTACCCAGCCTAAATTGGTCTAATAATATTACATATATCTTGTAATTATATTACACATTTATCTTTCTCGTTCTCTTCTTCCCTATTTCTGTTTGTAGATATATAAATATCCAATTCTTACAATATCTCTTATTTCTTACACCGCATTTTTCGCACAATTTTTCTTCTTCTTCAACACCCTTTTTTATCGATCGATCCGTCCCATTCAGGTATGTTTGCTTATCATTTCTCTTTTTAAAAGTTCTTCTTATGATCAGTCTTTAATGGAGCTTTTTGATTGTGATGTTTTGCTGATTTTTTTTTTTTGGGTGTTTTTTGAGGTTTTTTGAATACCCATTTGGTGAATTTTTTGAATTTGTTTACCTTTCAGTTTTTTTTATTTTTGGATTTTTGTGTTTAGGGTTTGGAATTTGTTGTGGTAATGGAGGAATGGTTTGATTGGTTGAATGAAGAGTGGAAGTTGTGTATGGAGGTGTATGAATTGGTTTTTTCAGCTGAAGAAATGGATGGGAGGGAGGGGGAGGGTTTGTGTGTGAAATGGGAATTTGAGAAGTGAAAAGGATTGAGCTTTCTGGTAGTCATTTGAGAAAGATTGATTTTAATCTCTCTTTTTATGGGTTCTCTTTCTTTATGATAGTAAAATGATAAAGGGAATGATGGTTTCCATGGTTAGAGTGTTCATTTCAAGTAAGAATTTACCTATGGCAAGTCAAGGAATGTGTATTGTCTGTAGAAACCTGAGTTTTTTTTTTCCGCGCACCTTAGCTACTTCCATGGGATACCTGCCACCAGCAAAAGGTACTAGTTAACTCTGTCCACCAATGCTGAAGACAAATGGGAAGAAATCACCTCTCTTCCAATGGGATACCTGCCACCTCCCACCAGACTGCACTTGTGGGACTATATTGTGTATTATAGAGGTGGGCGGTAATCGGGAATTGAAGGTAGATACCTAATACCAAACTTTGAAAGTTTGGTTAGGTTAATCAAACTTCGGTATGGTAATTCAGTAATTATGTAGTGAAGGAAAAAATGTTTTGACAAGATATGTTCATAGTTTGTCCAAAATTTGACATGTTAGCTTTTTAGAGAAAATCACGTGTAAGGGTTAGATCTCCATTCTCAAGCCCTAACATTATGAATTTGTCGGCATAGGTCAATTAGGACATCTAAATCACTCATTATTGTTACCCATATATATGGTAAACAATTCATTATGGGTGGGCGTTCAGTATTTGGTACTGTATTCAAATTTCGGCAATTCGGTAATTGATCATTAAAAGTAGATACCAATACTGTGGGGTGGATAGATAATTTTGGAAATAACATTAAAATAATTACAACTGGTGAAGGGCACAAAACCAATGGGTGGTAGAAACAAAACCACAGTTTTTTTTGATAAAGTAGAAACAAAACCGATGGTACCAACACTACAACTTGCTATGTAAGTTTGATTACCTGGATGGATGTTCCTCTGGTTCATCAATGGGTGCCCTTCAGCAGTTTGGAATGGGTGCAGGCCTCTACTTATCAATCATTTCCTTTGATCCTGCATGTCTGAGAGATACTTTTCTCATCAAACTAGTTTAAAAAATAGGGCAACTCGATATGTTTATTTTGCTGATGTGGGCTGGTTCAAATAGTTAAATAGCTTGGTTCTTTGCTCCTATTGATGCTTTAGAATTGACTTTTGAAAAAATATTTGCTTTAGAGTTACCTTGTCTGCTTGAAGTTGCATTAGTTGTTTGCTGACCTAATCAGCTCCTAACTTTTGTAGGTCTTGGAATTAGAAGCTGTGGTGATGTCTCAAGCAGCTAGATCCAAGTCAAAGGATAAAAAGGTGAGTAAAGAACCACCGAAAATTGCTTCAAAGCCTTCTAGTGGTAGTGGATACAATCCTCTTTTGGGGACATTCCAAACATTTGACCCAGCTCCCGTGACTGCAAATGCTGCTCTCCACGTCAGTGGTCGTTTCAGAAGCATTGATGAGAGAGATGACCTTAGTGGGCACTCTCATGGAGCTGGTGGAGAGTATGAAACTGTTTCCAATAATGATAGCTGGTCTGGTGAGGAGGACCACAAAGAGAAAACTTCTAATCTTCCTCTCCGACAAGAGACCTCAGTTGGCACTGATAATGACAAGCGGGAAAAAATCCGTCAGAAAAATGAGAAGAAGCATCAACGTCAGAAGGAAAGACGAGCACAAGAGCTGCATGAGAAATGTAGTGGCTATCTCATGTCGAGAAAGCTTGAAACACTTGCTGGGAAGCTTGTGGCTATGGGGTTCTCTTCGGAACAGGCAACTATGGCTCTTATTCTGAATGAAGGCAAAGTAGAAGAATCAGTAGCATGGTTATTTGAAGGAGGCGAAGAAGCAAACAAATATGAGGCACAAAGTGTTGATACTGAGGGTAATTTGAAAATTGATATATCAGAAGAGTTTGCTCGCATTGCGGACATGGAAATTAGATTTAATTGCTCCAAGCTGGAAGTCGAAAGAGCAATAGTAACCTGTGAGGGAGATCTTGAGAGGGCTGAAGATATGTTGAGATCACAAAAGCAGGAGCCCCCCTCTATGCCGCCCAAGCCAGAAGAAACTAGCCATCCTCCTACTATGGGCAATGACAAGATACCAATTGGCGCCAGCAAGAACTTAACAAGAGTACCTGTTAAACCTTCATCATCTAGAACAATACCAGCAAAGACAGATGATAAAGACTTCAATTATACTAAAGTTGTTGCCCCAGTAGGGCCTTCTATGGATCCTGGGAGCAACAACATACCCTTGCTGGAAAGGACTGGGCCAAAATTGGACCGGGGCAAGGCACCTCAAGTGTCAGTACCTGTTGACAAAAGGTTTCCAGCTCCCGGATCAAATCCTTCTGTTTCCTTTTCTTTGTCATCTTCTTTGCAGGTGTCACTTCCACCCGCCAAGACAGAAGCTCATTATGTGGCTGTTGAAAATGAATTGAAGAATCTACCAGTAGGAACTGTGAGAGAACCAGTTATAGTCATGCAACGACCCCGGTCTGTCAATGCCAGGCATCCTCCCACCTCAAATGTAAGCTCAACTCTTCCAGAAACAGCAGAGCCGTTTTTTCCTAGTAATATTGTTGGAACAGTGAGACCCAGTGGTATGAATCCACATATACCTGGCACAAGAAGCTTGATCACTAATGATGTCAGCACTAACCACCAATTGTACAACCAACCTTATTATCAACAGCACCAACAACCAGAACAATTTGTTTCCAGCTACGGGACATTCGAATCTCCGGGAACTAGCTGGGGAAATAATTTGTGGAGTTGGACAGGTGGTTCATCACAGACACAATTGGTTGCTGCACCTTCATCACTCGGACTTTTCTCCGGGTTGGGCACCCATGGTACTTATGGGCTGCCGTCTCCTGTTGACTGGAACAGCGGTGGTGGCTCAGTTCTGCACCTAGATTACAAAAACATAGACTGGAGTTTAGATCACGGTTTGTCATCATCAGGAACAGGTGGTGTGTGGCGAACAACGAACTCTTTAATGGAACACTATAATCCTAAATATGATTCATTTTACCGTGGAATCGCTGCTAAGTCTACTTCAAAACATGTTCTGACCAATGAGATTGGTGTTCCGAACCCCAGGTTGCAGGATGGAGGAGTGAGTACAGCAGAGACATCGATGGCAGGTGGTTCTCGTGAGTGGACGTCTGCGGCAGGTGGTTTTCATCAGCAGACATCTGCAGTGGGTGGTTCTCGTCAGCAGACGTCTGCAGTGGGTGGTTCTCGTCAGCAGACGTCTGCGGCAGGTGGTTCCCATGAGTGGACGTCAGCGACGGGTGGTTCTCATCACTGGACTTCTCCCTTTGAAGAGAGAGACCTTTTTAGCTTACCAAGGCAGTTTGTTTCTTCTCCCTCTCTGTAAAAAATAGGGGTAGAGGATTTGGGTGAATAAAAAACAAAGTGATGAGAAAAAGAGAATAGCAAAATGTTGTTTATGTATGTTGGCTCTTATAATGCATTTAGCCTCTTCATATTGTGAAAAAAAAGCATGCAGTTGTTTAGTTTAATGCCTCTTTTCTTTCTCCTTTTCTTCCTGCTTTTAAATCAAGTAAGTTCCTGCTAAATCTTAATAGCCGTTTGATCATGAATATTTTTTACTATTTCTTGTCGGAGTTAGAATTTTGAAAATAATGTTTGGCCATGAAATTTTGTAATGTGAAAAATATCAAATAGTTGTTTTTACTTTTCTTTTCACTCTTAAGGATGTGTTCATTATCGTGGAAAACTATTTTTTAGAAAATGTTTTATGATTTTCTCATCTTCGGTTGGTCAAATTTTTTGAAAATATTTTCTCTAGGAAAATAAAATTCTTAAAAATGATTTTCCTAATGGAAGTAGTGAAAACAAGTGTCATTCCTCATCCTCCAACACGCCTCATCTTTACCTGCTTCTCGTAGCTCCCATCCCCACTATCCACCACATCTTGCATATTATTTATTTAGATTATACACAAATATTTTTTAGAATATACTTTTTGCTTGTGTATTGAAAACAAATAAGGAAAAAAAATTCACTTATTTTCTTAAAAAATGTTTTTCTAAGAAAATACCGAATACATCCTAATTAACTTGTAAAATATTAAAAATAATTCTAATTTATATTTATGTCAAATATAATTTAATTTTTAAATATCATTTTCATTTTGAAAATAAAAATCATTCTCTTCAAATTTCATAATTTTCGTGGCTAAATGCAAACTAAATTAAAATAAAATTAAAATGGCAAAAAGCAATTTTATAGTAAGAAAACTACTACAATCGAATCATATACAAGAGAAACCAAATTATTCTAAATTTTATCAAGCACTTCAAACAATGAAAAATCTTAAAAGATGCTTTTAAGCACATCCAAACTCTTATTCCTTTAATGCATGTATTAAACCATGTAATTTGTAGTCATGTCAATGAAGTTAACGGATTTAAAAATTGAAATTGATTCGAACTAAATCAAGCTGTAATTATTAAGCTCTCCCCTGTTAAACTAGAAATGAATGATTTGCGAACAATTTTATCTAAACACTTGGGCATTAAAGGAAACTGTTAAGTTGATTTACTTGCTTGTAGACATATTCTGCTAATTAAGGATAGATCAATATGAAGATTATGTGGTTGCTCTATCAAAATCGGTAAGCTTTTTGCTTTTCCATGGAAGCAACATCTTTTTAGGGTTCCTTGGACAATATATTTCAATTCAAAAGAAGAAACTTTAATGGTTGCGGTGTGAATTTCGTTGCCTCGATTATCACCATACTTATTTGTCAAGAGATCCTTGTTGTTGTCGATAGCATCAACGATTGGAAGGCGAATAGCTATCGACAAGGTAACACAAGATAAGACAAGGTCTAACACTGCTAGGGTGAAGGTGATACTCGTTCTTATGGACAAGCTGCCTAAGAGAATGCGTCTCCAATATTTGGACGAGCAGACTGGTAAGATTCAAGAGGTTTTTTAGGAATTTATTTATGATAATTTACCTTTATATTGTAACCATTGTAAGTATTAAGGTCACGATGAAAACAGTTGTCAATTGATTTTGAAAAAGAATTAAGATAACAATCACAAAGATGATGGAGCGGTTGGAGATGAACAATTCAATGGGAAGAAATTTCAAGGTGATATGCGATAAATTTTAAATGAGAAGAAGGAACTAGCAAACATAGATCAAAGTACTAATGATAATACTTGAGCTGCAGATGCAAATAATAATGAAATTGCTATGGTGGAAGTTGTTAAAAATAATGGAGATCGAATAGTTGATACTTGTGTTCGAGATGATACTCTTAATACTACAGGTACACTAAATTGCACTTTAGCTACGGTCTCGCAAACTTTGATTTTGGATGTAAAGGATGGTGTTACTAGTGATTCGATGGTTCCTGTGATTCATTTGGAGGCTGATCTAGTTCAAATCTTAAACTACCTACTGCTGGTGTTTTATCTAGTACCAAACTACATCAAATAGATTGCACTAACTCAACGCGTAAGGAGCAGACAATAAATTGTGAAGATAAAGTATCAAGAAAGATCGTGTGCTCTAAAATCTTTGATGCCCTAATGATCAATTCTGATCAAGAGATCTATGCATTATCCACTCCAATTCTTCAAGTTTTTAATCCATAAACTACTAGAATAATCAAGGAGCCACATGGGGCAATATTGAATAAAACAAAATCCAATGGTCAAATCACCTATGGCCATAATCAACACATCAGATCAGGATATTCCTTCCCCATCTTTGAAGTCGCTTGGAGAGCAAATATTCGGACAACAGGTAATCTCCAAAACGAATGACAAGACTTTAGTGAAGGAAATGAGTGCTTATAGATGGATAGATTTAGTTGAGGAAGAGGAGCATATTTCTTCACTGACAAGGAGTAAGTTAAGTTCTCAAGCACCCATATTGATGCCTTCAAGTAAGACAATTTCATCTATGGCAATGACAGTTGATAACTCTAAAAGAACTTGACCATTACCACCAAGGTATTGAAAAAGAGCCATGAGTTAGAAGCTGTAGTTTCAAGATTTAGTCCAACTACAACTTATGATAGTGACTTGGGTAGTGACATGTTTGACGAGGGTGATATGCTAGACATATTATTTGATACGGTAGCTAAGGATGTGGATCTCTCACCTAAGCAGCAAAGAAGTTGAAGCAACAAAGACAAAAAAGAAGACACATGAAAGACAACATGGTTGGGATGGTAAGGTGACTGAGGAATTTATTCCAAGGCATCCACCGATGCGACTGACAAAACAAAATTTTCAACAACAAGAAGACTCAATAAATTCAAAAAGAAGTGAACTATCAAGTTTTGTTGGGCATATTTGACGAAGAAGACAAGAGAGAAATACTCCAGGTTACTTTACTTTACACGGGCAAACCATCTCTTTTGATTCCTACATATATAAAATGAAGTTTGAGGTTGATAACTCAGCTTTATTCTTAGATTTTATATTTTTACATTACTTAAGCATCCTCATATGTAGTATCATTACAGAGTATATTATAAACTCTATGATGATCATAAAATATCTAGTTTTCTCTAGTTTTTATTTTCTTCATGCGTGTTAATTAGTAGGCTTGTACTTTTCTCTTTAAGGTCATTTTTTCTTTATTAATAGAAACAAGCCCTAGACACACCTTGCCTAGCGGAATTGATCAAGAAAAACATATCTAAAAGTTCTGAAATAAATATGAAATCTAAATTAACGTATCAATTTACTTATTCCTCTAATGCATGCAATAAATCATGCTAATTTATCGTCATGTCAAGTAAGTCAATATATCTAAAGTTAAACTTATCTAGAGTAAATTCATAATCTAAATTAACGTACAAATTTATATATGCATTTGATGCATGCACTAAATCACAATAATATGTCGTCATGTCAATCAAGTCAACGAATTTAAAAGTTTCAAATTACATAGATAATCTTAACGTACAAATTTACTTGTTCCTCCGATGCATGCAATAAATCTTTGATGGTTTGTCATCATGTCAATGCAGTCAACCTATCTAAAATTTGAACTAATCCAAACTAAACACAAAATCTAAATTAACATACAAATTTACTTATTCTTTGATGCATGCAATTAATCATGATTATTTAGCTTCATGTCAATCAAGTCAACATATCTAAAATTGAACCGATTCGGACTAAATACAAAATCTAAATTAATAAATAAATTTACTTATTTGTTTAATGTATGCACTAAATCCTGATAATTTATCATCATGTCAATTAAGTCGACATATCTAGCTCCAGATTGATTCGAACTCTTGCTAGCTCCGCCCCACCCCGGGACCTATTATGTTGTTGTTATTGGTTGTTTTTTCTCACCCAATCAACTCAAAGCCAAAAGAAACTGTCTCTGAGAGAGAGAGAGAGAACAGTAGAGCAAAATAAACCAAAGAAAAGAAGAAGAAAAATCAAGAAATACCCAAACCCACCACTCTTTACCCCTAAAAATGGCTTTTTCCTCATCTTCTTCTCTTTTACTTCATTTCAAGCTTTCCATTCCTCATACTAAAAACCCATTTCATAGATTTTCTTCTAATTCTTGTTTGGTACCTACAAAGATTTTCCCCAAATGTTGTTCTATAAGCTCAAAGTCATCAACTTTTTTCAAGTGTTATTCTCAAAGACAGTCCACTGAACTAAAAACTGAAGAAATTGAAGGAAAAAATGGGTATCAGGAACAAGTTTATGACTTTGAAAGACTTTTTTCTAACCTCAATCAAGCTACTTTGAAGAGAGAACCAGGTATTTCACTCTTTCATATGACTTGACTATAATGGGAAAGAGACGAATTCAAGATTTGAATTTGTGGTTTTGAATTGTAGTACAATGACCTTGAGTTGGTAATTGAGTTTTAAATTTAATTATTGTACATATTTATTACTAATTTCCTTTTTAGTTAGTCGTGAAAAGCATGATATCTTACTATATTTAGTACTCCCTCAGGTTCAATTTGTTTGTTTGGTTTTGACTTGACATGAAGTTTAAGAACGTAAAGAAGACATTTGAACTTGTGTTTATAAACTAAATATCCGTAGAATGTACTAAAATTCTCTATAATCTTGTGGCCATGTGAAAAGTTAGAATTAATGAGCTCCGAAAAAGTAAAAGAGACATTTTTTTTTGAAACGCACTAAAAAGGAAAGTAATTATTTAACACATAAAGGATTTGCTCGAAGTACACTGAGTTCTATTGAACCCATAACCTAAGCCTCCATCCGTCCCTGCTGTGATCAATGGCATTTTCTTAAGTTAATTATCAAAATTTTTAGCCAAGGTAAAAATAATACTCTAGGTAGGGCGTTTGGTTTCCATGTTAGTTATTGTATAATGCATGGATTGTAACGGGATGAATAACATTACAAGAAATGTTATGTAAGATTACCTTGTTTAAGGAAAATTTTGCCTTCAAACATTTCAGCACTTCAGTTGGATTGGTATTGGCACTAATGTTAAAGCCAACTAATGTTAAAGCCAAAAGCTGTGCTCTTTATGCCTGAAATGTAAAAGAAGAGTTCTTTTAGAATTTTTGTTTTATGGAGATCTTGATGTTTTATGTATTTTCTTAACTGTCATCCTCAATTCTCCAGGAAGTCTCAGCAGTGCCATTTTTCTTGTTGCTGGAACCACTGTACGTATTCTCTCCCTTTCTCAATGTGTGAACTGTGCATGTGTATGTACTTTATTTATATATATGCACATAGGCCATAGCATCATGCGAAAATTTATGTACATGTCAAAGCTGGTACTTCTGCACAGTCAACTTTCTGCTGCTTTTGAAACAACTGATTTTCTATCTGTCCCGAAATTGCTTTCCCTTTCTCAGGACCTCATCATTTTCATGATATTCAATAAATCTCCAAATTTACGTCACTGAAAGATAGCGTCCTATCGAGTGTTATTCTACCAGAAACTTCAATTTATTAAATTTTAGTATAACTTTAAAGCCATGTATTTAAAAGTATGAGGAAGTAATGAAGCAACCTGTATGGCTACTCATTTCTTAATATATTTTCCTGATTAAGGTGAAAGATTTTGATTGTCCTAAATTGAGTATGAGAAAGTAATGTGAAGTGCACGAAGACGAAGAAGAGGGTGGTTGCCAAATTTCAAAATATGAATACATGAGTTTTTCCTAGCTATGTACACTATTTATACTTGATTCTTCTAGAAATTTTCTTCTATGAATATCAACAATTCACGAGCATATTTTGATTCCAGATTCTTTCTCGGTTGGCATCGTATCACCCATGTTTTTACTCTTAATTAACTTGAATGAAAGGACTAGCAGGAAAGTAACATCTTTGTGTCTTGAATAGGTAGGTGCAGGTATTCTTGCTATTCCTGCAGTCACACGAGAATCTGGATTTCTAGCCTCTGCAGTAGTTTGCATTATATGCTGGATTTATATGGTAATTGATTCAGCATTCTTTCTATTTTTGTCAGTTTTTCATTTTCTTATCTGGTTTCTCAAGAATCTGTGGAAAACTAGTACCCGTGTAAAAGTCGATTACTTAATTCACTAGTTGCCCTTACGGTTTTTTCTATATAATAACCTCCACATAAATAGAATGTAATTGTTTATATTTCTGACAGCTACATCTGATTCCTCTTATCTTTCCTCCATCCCACTCATAAACAAACCAGTCCTCAATTTTCTGCACTAATAAGATTCTTGGAAATCCAAAATGCTGCAGGTGGCGTCTGGACTACTTATTGCAGAAGTAAATGTGAAGACAATGTGTGAGCTTGGCTCAGGTGGTGTTTCATTGGTAAGATACTTATTGATCTTCGCATAAATTTTTTCTTTCTTCCTTTATTCAAAAAAATGGTTTTATTAAATTACACAAACCAGATGACATCTGTCATTATCCAATATTACGTTGGAAACAAAGATGATTGTCTTTACATCTAAAATGTTTTAAATAAATGGTCTTATTTCACATTAGTGTCTTATGAGCTTTTAAGGTAGTATCATCTATACTTCTCGTCATGCTTAGACTTTATTTGAAGCTGTTTCCTCACTTCCTCTGGATGTGGTAGCGTTGCTAATCCGAGATGCTTACTTTGCTTTTCAACTAATTCCATTCATTTCTTTTATTAATGGGACATGGCTATTTCAGGTGTCAATGGCCAGGAGAACCCTAGGAAATACAGGAGTGCAAGTAGCTTGGTAGGTTGATCTTACATTGTTCATGCTGCAAAAAGTGGTTATCCTTATTGCTTGGATCCCAAAACTTTTCCAGTAAACACCAATCTTGTTACAATAATGACTTATCGGCTGCTTTAAGAGAAAAAGGAAATAAAAGTGTAGTAATCGACATTTGATGGTATTGGTTTTCATTGCTGTATGTATCATTACTTGATCTACTCCCCCCCCCCCACCCCCACCCCACCCCCCATAAAAAAAATCAATGTTTTCTTGGTTATGAGGATCAAATCTTATTAGTTTTACACACACATAACCAGTCACCAATAACATTTCCCTTTAGTTTCATATCCAAATCACTCCCTGAAACTTTTGAGCTGAATAATTTTCCATCTGATGAACTGTGTTTTTGATGGCAGCTGGTCCTACATTTTCATCCATTATGCCCTTCTTGTTGCTTATGTGGCTCGTTCTTCAGATATATTGACAACCTTCAGCGGGATTCCATTGTATGTTCAAATCTCCCTTAACACCTTTGATAGTATCATCAGCTTTATAATTTCTATGCATTAGTTAATGATGGTCTTAAAATATCTTTTATCATGTAATCATATAAATTAATTGTTTAATAAGAAAAGTAAATACTATGTTGTGGTGAGTCCTGGGCTTTTACAATTCTCAAGAGTTCGACTTTCCAACTTATACTTCCTGAGAAAAGGTTGATGCCTGATGTCATTGTGGACTATGTCCTTGTGCTACCTCTGGTCTTGGAGGTTCTACCTGCATTGCTGCCTGCCAGTACTCAATATGCTTGAGAGCAGGCATTTTAGGAATTGCAAGTAATAACAACAACATACTTAGTATAATCCCACAAGTGGGGTCTGGGGAGGGTAGAGTGTATGCATACCTTACCCCTACCTTGGGGAGTAGAGAGGCTGTTTCCGATTGCAAGTATCAGTAAACAAAAGGTTTACTTGGAAATGGGTTCAATTACTCCTCATATCCTTTTTCTATGTCTAAATCTAGGATCTAAACTTTGCTCACAGATTTTTGGTTTTTCTTGGTTTAAATGCTTTAAATTCAATTGTCTTTGGTGTTTATTTGATATTACATGATCATGATCTTCACTATGAAGGAAAATGATGAGATAACCACATTTTATGCAACAGTTTTACATTCATTTCATCGACTGCAGTGTGATTTTCTTTTTTAAATGGTGAAATTTACTTCCAGATAGGATCATTTGCAGTGGACAACTGATAATCATGTAGAGTTACTATTTCTTCCTAAATAGTCAAAAGGATGTCTTTCGGATGTTTTGTTATTCCTATATGTGTTATTTAAAAGCACCATAAGTTTGGCATTAATCTCATAGCTTCTTGGAGAATATTGTAAATTGTTTCATTCGATTTTTAGGTGTTGATGGCAGCATTATGATTGCAGATGGGAAACCGCGACATTGTTTTCACTGCTTCTTGGAGGGATTTGCTTCTCTGGAAGGTTCGCATTGTTTTCTCATTTTTTGTTGATCAAGTTTCTCGTTTCTAATTATCATGATTAGTAACCCCTTGTTAAAAACCAATGACTACAAGTATGCTTTGCCTTTCAAGATTGTTTGATCCATGAAGGTATTGTGCCTCTTGTAAGAAGGTCCAAAAGAAATTGTCTACAAAATGGATTCACTGACATGTTTCGATATTCATATAAAGAATTTCTGTGATAAATGGTTTAATTTCAACATGTACACTTTGGTATGTGACCTTCCTGTGCTTTATGGCTCCTTAATTCTTTATTACATCTGATGAACTAATCTTGTCAAAAGATAAAAGGACGTATAAACAAATGAAGAAAAACTTGTTATTATCCCTAATCTTTTTCTTCCTTGTTCAAAGATAGGTTGCCTTCTACTTAAACTAAATACTCACATTGTGTGTGAAATTCATCTCATGGAAACGTTTACACTCTTCTCAACTGTTGGTAAAGGAAACCATTGCTAAATAATGACAAAGCAATATCTTGTACCCTGGGCGTTGTATTCTGTACAGTTAATCTTATCATTGTTCTCTTTGACAAGGAGGAATAATTGCTTTTCATCTTTTGAAATTGTGTAAGTAACACGTTTTCTAATTTTGTTTAGCCAGCGGACTATCGGGGCGGTAAACGGTGTCCTTGTGTGTGGTATCATTGCCTCTTTCACTGCTCTTGTGGTAATTTCCTTTCTTGATCAATTAGAAAAAAGCTGGTATTATTATCTTTAGGATAATCTAGCTTTTTTGCATTTCCCTTTTATGGTGCAGGATTGATATTTCTATTTATAGACCAATGTATTTTCATACTTCACGGAAGTTGGTGGCATCGTATCCGACTCATGCCAATATATGCCTTAATTGATGACACCAACAGAGTTTAGTTGCCGCCTATGTTGCTCAGACTCCGTTTGTCGGATTCTCCAAAAGTAGTGTATTTTTGTTGAATCCGACACGGTTGCGGCATCGAAAGTGAAGAGTCCGCACAACTTAGGCTGCCGCCTGAATTATTCAGATGGCCTAGACCTAAGGACTTTTAGTGTTTAGATGTTGCATGAGATGGTAAATGCTTCTTGCCAACAGTTTTGCTCAGTGGTTGGTCCAAAAGCTATAATGGTAGTCGGTAGATATGTAAAAAGTGAATTACTTCATATAGCACTATATGCTATATGTTTATTAGATTAGTAGATGATTATTGGTTCATTTTAGCTTCGTAACGCTTGAACATGTTCAGCTTTATTTCTTGTTTATATATGCTGTAGACATGATATTTTGTACTTCCTTTTTGATAAATTTCTTCTAAACAACATTAATAGAATTTTTATTTGAGATATTATATGAAATAGTAAATGGTTCTTGCCAACAGGCCTGTTTAATGGAAGTTCCTGAAGCTACATATGATGTTACATGTAAAAGAAGTGATAACTTCACATGGCCACATTAATACGAACAATACAGTAATAGGTGGTTGTTGGCTAAGACGAGCTTCTTAACAAACATGGTCTGCTTTATTTGTTGTTTATACATGCTATATATACACACGATAAAGGAGTCGATACATTCTCATACATCACATGCAGACCAGCAAAACAAGGTTCTGGGAAATCCAAATTAATAGAATATTGATTATTGAGATGCTTTCATGAGATGGTAAATGTTCATGTCAACAGATTTTCCCAATGGCAGGTCATGAGGCTATGATGTAACATGTAAAGGAACTAATAATTTCACAAGGCATCATATTACCATGCATATTACATTGGTAGATGATTATTGGTCCATTTGAGCTTCTTAATTGACATGATCCCAATTATTTGTTGTTTATTTATCTATACAGATGATAAAGGATTTAATACAATCTCATTAATCATGTGATATCCTTTTTGTATGCTTTGTATTGCTTTCCATATTAGTTGTCATGTTTTCTTCATTGCCGTATTTCCTTGTTCACAACTATTTTGATTTGATGCACTTGAGCCTTGGGTCTTTTGGAAACAACATTTCCACCTCAATGACGTAGGGGTATGATCTGCGTATACTCTACTCTACCCTCCCCAGACCCCACATGTGGAATCACACCGGATATGTTGCTGTTGTTGTTGTCATAAATCATGTGATACTTGAAAAACAAAAGATGATTTAAATTTGACAACTTTAAAAAGTCAATGATAAACTTGTGCCATATTAATCCATATCTCAGAAACACCTGCATCTAGCTTCACGTATAGCACTGGAAATGGCTGAGATAGAAATATTAATATCCCATCTTTTATGCTTAAGTTTGTCGCCAGTGGAGACTTGCACTGGGAGGCTCTTCTGAAAGCTAATTTGGAAGCTGCTCCGCAAAGTATACCCATAATTGCACTTTCTTTTGTTTATCAGGTAACACATTGTTTCAATCAACTCATATAGTCACCCTGGGATTGTGTGTCTTTAGTTAATAAATTGCTTTTTGTTCTCAGAATGTTGTACCTGTTCTCTGTACAAATCTTGAAGGGGACCTGTCAAAAGTAAGGTGATTATCAGTATTTTGCTTTCATTACTGCAGCATATAGTATACACTTGCATACCTTATGAACACATAATCTGAATCTATGTTTCTTGTTCATTTAATAACATAATTTCACTCTTTATTTCTTCTTAACTTAATATGATGCATTTGATTGGACGCGTAAACTATGGAAATAATTTGACTTGTATTTAAATCTTTATTGCTATAAGAAACCATCCACACCATTTTTCTGAAAATTTGGTCAGTGTCCTTTGTATAGGCTGTTTCACTCAGTCCATCTTTGTTTTATGTAAGAGTTAATGATAAAAAAACACACCTAAACTATTACCTTTTCACGAGTTTCATACCTCAACTATCACTCCCTTTTTATTAAAACACACCTCGATGCTAAGTTGGCCTACACGTTCCTATTGTTGATTGGGAACAAATACTTGGCCAACTCAGCATTGAGGTATGTTTTAATACAAAAGGAGTGATAGTTTAGGTAGGTATAGATAATGGATAGTTGAGTTATGAAACTCGCGAAAAAATGATAGTTTAGGTGTGTTTTTGATCATTAACTCTTTATTTAACACCCTATCAGTATTTCAGTAGTACAATATAGTTGACTATTGCTACATTCTAAATGAATTGATGGTTATGGCACTGCAGGAGCGCTATAGTTTTTGGGACAGCAATTCCCCTTGCTCTATTTCTTGTTTGGGATGGTGTCATTTTGGGAACAATTACAACTCTTGGAACTGAAGCAGACAAGATTGCCGATCCACTACAACTATTGCGGTCTACTAATGGAATCGTTGGGGTTGGTACTTATTTCGATGATATACTAAATTTCTTTATTGAAATTAAGTAAAATAATTAGGCACTGAGCTTTTCTCCTCTTATCTAAACGTTGTGTTTGCAGCCAATAGTTGATATCTTTTCACTTCTGGCAATTGCTACTTCTTATATCGGGTTTGTCTTGGGCCTTGCGGACTTTCTTGCTGACTGTGAGTGACTTAGCTCTGTAATTGTTTGATCTATGAACATGTACTATTTTCAAGACTTCTCTTGTTAGCTAAACTTGGGTTGGAGTTAGTATAGTTGTGAATGATTGTCTTGCATAAAATCTTCTTTATTTGGTTCATATTTACGGGGAAGCTTATATTATCGAGCTTGTTTCCCTTTTAGCTTCTCTTTGTGGAGTCGATAAACAGAATTATGTCTCAAAAACTATATATTCTTTGTTACCGTTTGATAAACGTTTTTGAGTCCACCAGCAACATTGTTACCTTGTAGATTTCACTACATTATATAATCTTTATAAGCTAATCTGATCACTGCAGTAAGTCTCAATTTTATCACTCTTTATGAGGTCCAACTTATGCTTTACTTTTGTCATTGAACTGCTGGCAGTGCTGAAACTCCCGTCGGGTCCTAACAGGCCTCTGCCATACTTACTTACTTTGGTTCCTCCGCTGATACTTTCACTGCTAGATCCAGAGATATTCTTCAAAGCGTTGGATTTTGCTGGAACCTATGGAGGTATGGAGATTTACCTACAGTATAAATTTCTTTTACTGTAACCGATCCAGTGGGAGAATAAAATGTACAACAGAGAGGGAAAATTCTGTACAAAGTGTCATGATGTCTATGTCGCTGGGACCTCCAAAAATGTTGTCGCACCGGTGTTGTAGGATCTGACACTCACTGGACGATATTTTTGTGGAGTCTGAGCAACATAGCATGAAGTACATAAAAGAATGTGATCCAATGAGCTAAGAATGTGGTGAAAGGTAAGATGATGAGAGAGAAGTGCTAGGTAAGGTTGTGTGATCCAATGTGGTCTAGCCTTTTCCCGAACCCGCAAATGGTGGGAGCTTAGTGCACCTACCTGTTTTTAACAGCTATCGGTCACCGGAAAGAGGAGTCTTGAAGCAACGATAAAGTCTCGTTGTGAGCTATTGAATCAGTCACTAGTCATTGATGCTTGCATTAGGGTAGACTGATTACATCATTACCTCTTTGGGGTTCGGCTCTTTTTCGTTCACGCGGAATACTTCGTGCACCAGCTTCCCATTTTATTGCTAACCTGAAATTTCAACTTCATTTTGGGACATACTTAGATATGGTATCAATGGCCATCTAAACGTTTACTCAATACCGCTCTGAACAATTTATTTAATACATGTGTTTGCGACTTTGTAGTTTTGGTGCTTTTTGGACTTCTTCCTGCTGCAATGTCCTGGTCAGACAGATATTCGGGATCAACTCAAACTCCAAACTTACCTCCGTTGGTTCCCGGAGGAAAGATCACCCTTTCACTTGTTTTTGGAGGTGCAGCATTTGTCATTCTTTCAGAAATAGTACAGAACTTTGCACATACATAGCTGTTGACAATGGAGGTGATTATATTTCTGCTGTATCTGCTCGTCTCGTCTCGAGTTACCACATTTCCCAGAATGTTTCTACAAGTGCTAAGCTAGTGTATGAAGTACTGTTTGTATATACTGGTGAAATTGTTGTGAATATGATCAAGTAGATAGAAACAACTCTGGAATAAAAGTTCTCTCATAGGTTGGATTAATCATGTTGTATTCACTGAAATTATGAAAGAATGTCATTGTCAACTATTTTGTTTTGTTTCAACATTAAATAAATAAACACACAGCTTCACTTGTATATTTGTTCAACTTCATATAAGTTTATATGTCTACATGCGCACACTCAAAATTAAAGAACATAGATGTTAGCTGAACTCAAGTTAAAAAACACGTTTATATGTATTACATAGCTCTATTAACGCCCAAAATGCCAAATCATGGCAACTTAAAAACACCATTTACATAAAACCCTGAGCAATCTCAAAAGAAATTAAGCTTGTTCTGGACAATCCAAAGATATCCCTGGTAGCACAATAGAAGAGACTGTTAACGAAGCAAATGTTTCTCCAGTAACACCAGATGTGCAACCTAATAGTATTTTTGCCTTGCTAGCTTAGCATTTTCATATGAATGCAGAGATTGCAAATCCTACTCGTTGCAGTAAAAACGTTTACCTGGTAAAACCTAGCAAAGACCTGAACATCAATAATACACCTTGAAAACGAGCAGCATTCAGAAACATCATTATATACAGCAAGACCCTCAATCCTCGTCTCACTTTCAAATAGCAGACTTATCTATTGCTACAGTCAAACAGAATCTGCAATAAGTGAAGAGCCAGTATGAAACATGTACGTAAAAGTAAACCTAGTATACAAGAACTAAGGATTCACTTGCTAATCAACGGCCATTGCTTCAGGACCCATGGTAGCATCCTCCACTCCACTATTGTTATGATCATCGACTACATTCCTCATCTCTTCGACCAAACTCCTTTGCTCTTCCTCTATTGTGTTCTGCAACTCATCAACCTGAAAAAGAAAAAAAGAACTTTGAACATACAGTAAAAGATGAAGTTCAAAGGTCTATGTACCTAGACAGTATTTCCAAACATGGGTAATGTCATATTCAAGTTTTAGCAGTGGTGTCAAAGACAAAAACCATAATAAAAACCTAAGATCTGCTCAAACTAAAAGTGCACAAATTAGCATAGAGCGTAAATTATAAACAATAAGAATATATGTAATACAAGAAAAATAACTATAAAAACACAAAACAACAACAACAACAATGTACCCTGTGAGATCCCATAAGTGGGGTCTGGGGAGGGTGGGTGTACGCAAACCAATTAGATAAATAAAAGAAACACCAATTAGATAAATAAAGAATTTAAAATGAAGAGATTTGTTGAGGTTATTACAAATTTATATTGATTAGGTTTCGGTTCAATTTGATTTATTGCTGTAACTATGCCTAGATTTGAGATGTGAAAATTGTAACATGTGAAAAGCTACATTGAATCTGCACCAAGTTGTGCAAAGAGTCGAATGGCTCCAACAAATCTTATCCTAGTATCCTATTGCCAAAATCCTCATTGTTGGTCACCATGTGTCGATCAAGCTCGCCAAAGTTTGATTTATGAACCAGCGGATGATACAATTACAGTATCTCCATTTGCTGAAGTTCATATCACACTCGCCTGGATGACAACTCAACCCAATTATGATCCATCTTTTCTCACTCTGACACTACTACTAGCAATGTATGCTAGTCTGAATGTTTGTGTCAATGAAATTCTCATAACCCGCAATGACCAAGGAATTTCTCAATTAAAGCAACATTTGTTAAACCACTTTTTTTTTTTAAACTGGTAGCGAACATTTGTTAATTTCCCAAGGTTTTGGTCTCAAAGTGGTTTAACATTTGTTAAACCACTTTTGAGACCAAAACCTTGGGAAATTAAAGAAAAGAAAATACCCTTGAACATGCAGGAGGAAACTAGCTCTTAGATAGTAACATTTTAACACTAATAGATTAAAAGGTCCAGCTCATTCTAGATAGGCTTCACAATCATGGTGAATCATCTTCCATGCCACAACATCAAAAATAATATAATATATCACCGATCTTTTTCCTTGAAGTATGTCAGTATGAGAACTTTTAAAAATTACATGCTTCAACTTACAATCCACCAATGCATAGTATCTAATGAGCCAATCGTTACCAATTATAACATCATAGTCCTAAAAAGGAATTTCAATCAAGTCTTAAACTTTGAACCATGAAGGGACAATCTCAATAAACCCGATTACAATCACCTGATGACTCAAAGGATGAGCAAACATATTTTCACACTCTATGTTTGATTGTCACATCTATGAAAATTTGTACCCTTTTATCCAAACGCAAAAAACTAGTCTTAAAGATCTAGTTACTCAAATTTAAGGAGATAGAAAATTTTGCACCATAACACCTCCTTGTTTTAGATTTAGAATATGTCGAGCATAGTTCTTGATTCTCAAAATTACATTATACCTCCACAAGATACTTCTTTACTGCCTCTACTGCTCACTGCGCATCCATCCCTTGGTAAAAGCAAGTTCTCCAGCAATCAACTAAGCATCCCAATATTTCTAGTGTCTCATTATTTATTTGTTTGTTTTTTTGTTTTTTTATAACTGTGGTCATAATTTTCTAACCAATAAGCACAGATTATACAAAAAAGAAATATTCTTTAAATAGAAGTTTTTAAATAACACAAAAATTTGGTTTCAAGAAAGCCGGAAAACTTAACATAAACTAAAAAGTGGGCAATCATAACGTTCTATGAAAATTGGGGTGTTACATTGTCCCCCTTTTCTCTGCAACAGTAGGTAATTGTGCATAGCAAGCCTAATTTGGTAAATTATACAACAAGATAATAACATGCTATAATAGATTAAAGACATTGATAATGTGAAAGTTCTTTACGTTGTCAGTAAATAAAGTTAAATCTAATAAGAAAAGTCAAAACACCAAGAACCTATAAAGAAAAAAATCAAAACTAGGAAAGAAAATCAATCAGTTTCTCTTTTCCTCTTCCTCTGATTCTGTGCATTAGAATCTAAAGTATTTCATGTGTATACATACTTCAGCGCCTCTTGAGATTAAGGGTGGGCATTGGTCAGTTCAGTTCAGTTTTGCAAAAGTTCAACTCAGTTTTTTGACTTCCGATTTTCCGATTTTAGAAACCGAAATGTAATAATTTCGGTTTGGTCTCATCGGTTCGGTTTTTCAGTTTTACGCCTGTCAGACTTAAAAGTGGGTCTCAGAATTAATCTTATTTATTTGGGATATTTTTTAGCAACACCACCAGTTTTTGATTCAAGAAAAATCGGACAATATATCATATAGCAGATATTGGCTAAGAAAATCAGACCAATCCAGAAATTAAACAAAAAGACAAAGAAAAATGGAGACCAACATAAAAAAGAGATGTGCTGGTTTGGAAGTTTAAATATAAGCTGAGGAACTAGTGTAAGAATGGAAAAGGAATTAAGGAAGCATTAGACTTGTGCTTCTTCAGGATAAGAATTAGTTTCACGCTAAGGGATAATGCTAAGGAAACCAAAAGATTAACGGAAGGTAAGTTTGCAGCAAGAAACATACCACATGCAATAAAAGGGCAAACTGCTTTTTACGAAGATCCAATGTCCTCGAACTAGCAGTATTCTCTGCTTCCAACATAGCTATCTCTTTCTCAAGCTCTTTTATAACCTTCTGAGTTTCTGATCTTGGAGGCTGCATAGCAATCAACTTCCTGATAGCCTCACCCTCTTCTTTGTGCTTCCTTTCAACCTTGCTTTCTTCGAGTTGCCTCTTGAGATCTTCTATGTCAGCCTGTGCCTGTACAATTTGCTTGTTGATTTCACTCTTCAGGTCATTAAAATTCTCCTTTTCTCTAACATTCGCATCTATGACTGCTTTGCTCTTTAGGAGCGGAATCTCAAAAGTATTTAGCTCTTGCAAGAAAGTTTTGGCAAGTCTTTCACAATCACTGTAGTTATCAGCTTCCTTCTCTATCTCCAAAGCAAAAGTAGTGAACTTCTTCTGAAGTTTCTTCAGTGGTGGTTCACCTCTGGTGGTGGTTGTCCGAGTCAGAAGTCTATGCTTAATGATTATATCGTCTTCAAGTGGACCAAATGCATAATGGGATGCCACTGTCTCCCCCTTTCCAGCAAATTTCCTACCTTTTATCGACATTTATTTTGAATCTTCTATCCTGAAATAAACATCTCTTACAGATTAGCATCCGATATATACTAGATCATGGGCAGAGACTTATAGCTTCCCTAGTCACCTCTGAAAGAGGTTATATGACTAGACAGCTGTTTCTTTATCTAGTGAAATCAGGATACTAAGGAAATACAAGTAATAATATTCTAAGAGGTTTGATATTATTTTACAAGTAATATTCCATTTGTCCACAATTTATTTGACACATTTCCCTTTTTAGCTTGTCACAAAAAGAATGGCATGTTTCTATATTTTTTTTTATGACAATGGTGTCCGGATCAGCTTTCGCGCACCTCGACTAATTCCACGGGATACCTACCACCTCCCACCAACAACGGGTACCAAATAACTCTATCTACTAAGGCTAGGATAGGACAAATGGAAGAATTACCTAGTGTTTTTTGTCACCGCTGAGTTTTGAAAACAATTTAACTTTAAATTTTTCAGTTTAACCAACCACAAATTTCAAGAGTCTTTCTTTCATAAACTTTTGTGCAGAATTATTTCATTTTTGTAAATTTCGAATTGTTCCAAAGTCTAGTAATCTAAATTAATCAAATTCAATTCTTCTCATTGTATCTAGGAGTGTTCATTCACTCGAAACTGCTCGGCTTCTGTTTCTACTTTCCCTAAGCCAGAACAAGTTTTATCGATTACAGGTGTTAGTGAAAAGATGGAATATAACTAAAAAATTAAGAGAAATGTATGGCAGTAATTAGTCTAAAAGCTGCACAATCAAAAGTAAGGAGAGAAAGAGAAAGAGGGATATACCTGAAAATGAGAATTTGGAGTAGTTGCCGGAACAAGTGTCGCCGGAAAAAATGTCGTCGTTGTCCGACCGGCGAAAGTAGAAGCTCCGTTCTTCAATTTAGGGTAGCATTGAATATATTGTGTTCTTCAGCAATTGTAGTACTCACCCTCATATTTTAATATTATTTCATAATGTATCGTATCATATTTATATAATATATTAATAATTTAAAAGATATTCATTAAATACTAATAAAGATGACAATATGATAATAAAGGTAACGATACAATCGTTACTTTTATCATTGTCTAATGAAGAATTTAGACAATGCCGTATAATATAATTTAAGTTACAATAAAAATAAATATGATATTTAAACTAATGATATGATACAATACACTAAATTTGTTCACTGGTTAATTCGATATTCAATATCAATAAGTGGATGTACTTATTTTTGCGATTGAATTATCTGTTACAACTAGATTTTTGGCACTTTTTGATGAAATTATCTTGAAATATTTACATATAGTAAAAGTTTGTTTCATATTCACATCAAATAAATACTTAATAATTATTTACTAATAATAATAATTGATATAAATATCATGTGGGTATGATTTTATCATTGTTGTTTAGCTAGTAAATTTTTAGAAGATAACTGACAAAATTTATAACAATTTGCTAAAATCATATAAATTTGGTGGTAATTTTTACCTACAAAATAATTGAATATTCAAGAGTTAAACAAGAAAATCTTTGATCGTGATTTATTTATGTTTTTTAAATCTTTTTAACAAGACTAATAATATATTTTATATAATTTCTAAATATGTAAATTATTTTTCAAAAAACTTTTAAGATTGTATGTCTAAATTCATTGTTAGAAGTTTAACTCTCGAAATTAAAATTATGTTATATAAATGACCTTGCAAATGGTTCAACCCAGAAACTATAATGCATGGAATTCAAAATGGCTGTTAAAGCAATAAGCATGACCTTACTCGAACAAATCTCAACTAATTTCACGATATATCTACCCAAACACAAGTACAAAACAACTCTATCCACCAACATTTACTCGGACAAACGTCAGCTAATTTCACGAGATACCTACAAACACAAGTACAAAGTACCTCTATCCCACGAAACGCTTAAAGTCAATCATATACCAACTTATTGGTTCTTTATACTGCCACTGTTATCTAATAGTTAGGCATTCAAGCATCCCTCCCCACGTAACTAGGAAAAACAAATTGAGAGATACAAAATTACTCTTGACAAAAAAGCCAAAGAGAAAAGCTATAATTGATGATATTAATTCTCAGCTTCATATGCTTTCACAGTTAAATGCCAATTCTCATGACTAAATGCAGTTGAACAAAAAGAACGACGATAAATACTAGAAATAAAGTATCAGAACTCAAAAACTAGCAAAAATACAGCCTGACAAGGCTCAATCCGGATAGAAAGTTCCATCTCGTGTTGATCTTAAATTTTGTTAAAGGCAACAATATCACAGCTCTGGACGTATTCGTTGATGGGCTCTTCTGTTAGACGTTCCTCAATGAGAGTATCCACAGAGACGAGGTCATCAACGATGGTAAGCATGATCTGCAATTTCTTAATCCCATAGCCAACTGGGACCAATTTGGCTGTCAAAGAGACAAGAACAGCTAGTCAGTAACCAAACTAAGATAATACAACAGTTAGAGCAATGGTTAAAGAGTGGAATAGAAATAATAAGTCATACATGCTCCCCAGAGAAGCCCGTCCATCTGAACACTGCGAACAGCCTCCTCCAGTTTCTTCATATCGGTTTCATCATCCCAAGGCTTAACGTCCATAAGAACGGATGACTTTCCACCTACAAAAATAAGGACAGAACAGAATGAAGCAGATTAAAGATGTACTTGAGCAAAGGAACATATTTTCCTTCTCTATTCGAGTTCTGATACGTTTTTCATTTTTCCTTTACAGTCAAATTGGGAGATGTCTTTTGCATATAAAACTAAATGTGCATTGTATACGAAAGCAACTGAAAAGGATGTCAATGCTCACTCTCTTTCTTCTTGGCAGGTGCCTTAGCAGCCTCCCTTGATTCTGCTGCTGCCTTTTCCTCCTCTGTCTCTTCTCCAAAGAGATCAACATCATCGTCGTCGTCGTCATCAGCAGCAGGCTGCAAATATTTAATGCGTCAAACTACACTTGGACATGGAGAAAATCAAGATAATCAAATGTCCCCTACTAAATGAATGAACAATTCCGACTATAACAGCGCAATATAATAAAATAGATCAGTTGAGTACAATTGAGTAAGGGTGGCAAGTCAAAGCTCTTTAGTTATGCATACCAAGCACGAGAGGGTTGTTAAAGATGAATAACCCATATAAAACACATCCAGTAATATCTATTTAGAAGAGCAAAATGTGCAGGCATGTAGGATTATACACTGTAGTTTTCTAGAAAATACATTCAATTCAGTTTGATATATACGTTATTTTCGTTGATGAACTGCCTTGAAGTTTACAAACCATTCAAGGTGAAATTCTGACCATTATGTTTTTGGTTTGGTGAATGTCACTGGCTACTAGGAAGCCAAGGCACTGCCTCAGCCTTTATGCTCTTCTTTTTATTATCTTCCTCCCAATTCAACACATCTTCTAAATGTTTTAGTCGAAAGAGAGAAAGAAAAGGGGAAAAGAGATTTAAGTTGAGACACTTGGTACTGCAAAACACCATTTGATTAACAGCTTAAACAGAATAACAAAAACAATACAATTCACAGAGCTGTATTGCCACAACAGAGTGGAATATCACATAGACAACATTTTATTTTATTTTTTTGATGACAAAGACAACATTTTATTTTATTTTTCAAGTATCATATAGACAGTATTCGCAACAACTTTTTTAAAGTAATAAATTTTGTATTGATAAGTGGGCAGAAAGCAACCATATACACAAGTTAATAACACACTAAATTCACTTTAAATATAACAAAACATCCCTAGAAAGTAATAGAACACATTATACTCCCTCAATTTCAATCTGTTTGTACTACTTCCCTTTTTAGTTAATTTAAAAAAGAACGCATCTTTCCTTTTTTTTAGCAACTCTTTAATTCTAAATTCCCACATGGCATGTATAAGACCACAAGATGAAAGGGCATTATGGTACATCTATATATATATTTTTAGTTTAAGACTACAAGATTCAAAAATAGTTCTTTACTTTCTTAAACTTTGTGCCATGTCGAAACCAAACAAATAAATTGAAACGGAGAGGGTAATTATTATTATAAAACCCAATTACACCGATACAAAATAGTTACAACCAAGATCCTTGTATTAAAAGCAATTGCAAACATCTTATCAGATGAACCCAACTATTAAAGAACTCCTCCACATAGTTATACGCAAAACAAAAGTGGCCAACACCAAAAGATTAACACTTCAACAGTATAGTAAGTACCTTAGCAGCTTCCTTAGCTGGTGCAGCTTCAGCAGGAGCAGCTTGGCTTCCGAATCTCACACCAACAGCTTTCCCAGGAAAACTAAACACCAAGATCATCATTAATCACAAAAACAACAAAAACCTCAATAAAGATTCTAACTTCCAAAGCAAAAAAGTTCAAAAATTAAAGAACAATATAAACAGTAGCATTAAAAAGAATAATCAAAGAAAATCTGAGGTTTCCATCCCTCACTCCCACAACTCTCCCAGGAAAATTAAGCTCCGAAATTTATCATCAATCACAAAGACAAAAAAAAACAACTAAAGATTCTATTTTTCAAAGCAAAAACACTTAGAAAGCTCAAAGAATAAAATACACAGAAGCATTTAAAAGTATAATCAAAGAAAAGACGCTGCAGCCAACTCTAACACCTACAGCTTTCCCAGGAAAACTGAACTCCAAGCTCCAAATTGTAACACGTCACCAATCAAGCGCAAGGGAAAGAGATCATCTTGTAAGATGCTAGTTTATAATTCGCACTCATAAAGAAAATCCTCAACAATTTGAAAACAAATCTCAATGGATCGAGTGCTCAAAGCTGCAAGACTTTCCAGTTTTCTCAACCTAACAAATTGCTTTCTTAGACAAGTACCTAGTTATCCAATTATTCTCAAATCTAAGCTCCAAAATTCATCATCAATCACAAAAACAACAAAAAAAGCACTAAAGATTCTAACTTTCAAAGAAAAAACACTTAACAAACTCAAAGAACAATATAAAATTTGCATTAAAAAGTAGAATCAAAGAAAAGACATAGCTATCAAATCCAACAGAGACACAATTTTCCCATAAAAATTGAACTCCAAGATTCATCATTAATCAGAAACACAACAAAAACCCAACCAAATATTCAAACTTCCAAAGAGAAAAAAAAAATGAAAAACCAAAGAACAACACAACCAGTAACATTAAAAAGAATAATCAACAGCCAACTCTCACACCCACAAGTTTTCCCAGGACAATTGAGCTCTAAAACTCATCATTAATCACAAAAACACACTAAAGAATCCACCTTTCACAACAAAACATTATCCAAATAAAAAAAAACAGTACAAAAACAGCATAAAAAATACGAAATCTACCTTGAGGCAAGCTTTGCAGAAACAGCTTGATACCATTTGCTAGCATTGGGGTAAAGATCTGAACTGGGTTGTTCCAAAATTGCCCCATATACCTTAATATCATCCTTAGTTAGCTGATCTCTGCAAAAAACCCATCAAAAAAATCAAAAAAAAAAAAAAATCAAGAAAATAACACAGTTTGTGAATCTGAAAAAACACTTACCCAGAAATATAAGTTTTTCCAGAAAGATGGTCATTAACAGACTTGAGACCAGATTCAGTGTGAAGATTTGAGAAAGTTACAGCCATTGTGGAAGAGCCAAAAAGGGGATTTTTGAGATTTGAGGCGTTGGCGAAAGAGAAGGCTTATGGAGAAGAAAATAGTGGAATTTATATATGAGGGTATCTTCAAGAAACCCTAGAGGTATATGCCTTTTTTTAAATCCACTTAGCTAAAATTGTTTATGGAATTTAAAAAGAAAAAATAGGTGAGAGGTGGGGGTGGGAGTGGAGGTGGGGGTGGGGGTGGGGGTGGGGGTATAATTGGAAATTGATGAGTTTTCTCTGAGTAGACGTTTGGATATGCGATTTGGAATCATGGTTTTAAAATTGTGATTGTAAAAATTTTTAAAATATAAAATTTGATATGTATGGTTAAATTTTGTAAAACAAGATACGTTTTCGGTGTGAATAGATTAATTATTTGTATCATGTGAAAGTATTATATTAAAGAATAGTTAGTCAGTAGTAATGTTGACTAGTGGATTTTTATAAACTTATGTGTATTTGAAAGTTTGTAATTACAGATATTTTTATATATATAAGAAAAAATGAAGATATGTGATTTATTAATGCAGAGCATAAGAATACTCTGAAATCTTGTGTATGAACTATGCCTTGCTCATTTGGTAAGATTGTATAAGAATTAGAAAAATTATTATAATTTTCAACTAATGGGAGGTTTATATTTATGAGGAGAAAAAAATTACAACTTAAGAAATTCAAATTGCATGTCAAAACAAAATTTCAACTTTAAGTCAATTTGATTTCAAATCGGGTTAGAAACGAGATCTAAATTAACTTTTTCCATAGATTTTTTGTTTTTTAATTTTGGAGATTGTTTCAAATATTCTCTCAATTTCAATTTATGTATCTTGTTTAATTTATAGTTTATTTCAAAAATAATTTAATTTTTTATATTTGAAATTATTAATTTGGATAGAGGTTAATTTAAAGTTGAAATTTTATTTAAACAAGTCATTTGAATTTCAGAAATTATATTTTTCTTTTTAAAAAGATAAAAATATCACAATTCTTTAAAATTATCAAAATATTATCAAATATGTTTGGCCGTTTGGAGAAGGAATAAACTTTGGGTTTTGGAGAGGGAGGCAATTTTGAAAGAATTACGTTTTTTAATAAATAATGGTTGGTACAATAGGGATTAAATTCAGTTTTTCTTTTTTAGTCTAAGATTTTTCTATAATATTTATTCTTCTATCAGTTTATGGTTTTACATTAATTGCAAAATATTTAGTTTCCTTTTAGTTTAATATCTATAAATATTTAGTTTCTTTTTAGTTTAGTACATATAAAGAAAAAAACTTATTTTTCTTATTTTATTCTCTTTAGTTGCTTATAAATAAGATGTAAATACAAAGAGTTATTATTCACTCTCTCCTTAATTTTTTTTCTCGTTTCTTTGATTCTATAACAAAAAGTCTTCTCTAAAAAAGACGACTCAAGAACTTACACACCTTTCTCTACCTAAGAATGAAGATCATTTGTATTTCTCTTCTAGTTTGGCTTGCTGTGGCTTTAGGTAAATATGATTTATACAATATTTTGTTATTCTTTATCCTTTTGATTAATCTTTTTTTTATTGTTGTAGTGTGTTTACTATGGAGGAAAATAATTTTTGAATTTTTTTTGAATTTTTTCGTGTTTTATTGATGAATATTGTGAATTTTTTAAAAAAATACAAATTTCTTCAAAATCTAAAAAATAGTTTTCTCAATGAACGGAGGGAAAAAACAAATTTCAAAGGTAATATTGCGTTTATTCTCTCTTTTCTACCTCAACACCTCACCTCACTCCAAATCCACCCATCCCAGATTGGGATAATATTTTTTATTTACTTATCATAAATAAGAAAATCACTCATATTTCAAGAAATTTTATAACCTATCTGATGTGCTCAGAGTTTTAAGATACTTTTTCTAGTATCGATTTATTTGATAATCATTATTTTGAAATCAATTTATTCACATCTCGATTAATTAATTTTTTAAAATATTTTTATGACAGTTGAAGCAAATGAACCAACTTACCCTCCATCAAATGAAGACAAGTGTGAAGCAATTTTTGAAAATTTTGGTTGTGTAGATTCATCAAATGAATGTGAAAAACATTGTATAGAATCATGTTATAAAGGTGTAGGTGATATTTATAGTTATTGTGATGATGATAAAAATTGTCATTGTCATCCTATGAGAGGTGCTCCTTGTCCTCCTTTACCTAATTGTCCCTTAGTTACCAAAAAGAAAAATGTTACATCTACATTTTATTGATTAAATTATTGAAGAGAATGAAATAATTATTATTAATGAGAATTATATATCTATTTTTTCCCATTATATATTGATAAAAGAAAATCATAAAATGTACTTATTTTATGGTTTTGAATTGATTATGATCCAATAAGTTTTTTTTATACAGAATTATAGCTCATAAATTTCTACCAACTCACATCAGATCATATTTATTTTTCATAAATTTAACTTTGGTTAGTTTGATATAATTTATTAATTTTAAAAAATCCACATATATAATTGACTCATTTTAAACTCACCCTCGCCTCCACTCCACACAATCTTAAAATCGCCTGTTTTGTATATACTTAAACTTACCCCGCAATGTTGTCATCCCTACTTCTATCCAAATATTGAATTATAAACTAGAATATTATATTGATGAAAATATGAATGAATACTCGTCTTTTATCTAACTCATTTTGTTACCTATCCCACTTTTACATTATATAAAATATGAGCATGTCAAATTATTACTCATTTTATGTTGACTCAGTTTCAATTTGTCATGTTTGATTCAACCTGTCCATTAACCATCACTACATATCAAAAACAAACATTGATTTCAGATAAACACTTTAAATTTGAACCTCATTATTTGTATTTGACATACTAAAATTGTTGAATTAGAAGGAATAAAAAAAGAGGGGGGAAATTTAAGGAAAAATTTAATTATAATAGTCAATTTAATAATTAATATAATCAGATTCGTAAATATACCAAATTAATTAAAATTTGGAACTAAATCATAAACTTACCTAAAGAATATTATTTAAAATCTAAAACAACTTACCTTAAAAGAAAATTTTCGACTCCCATTTTACAATTTTTATTATTCTTACTCCTTTTGATGAACCTTTTAATTTAAAGTTATAACTTATAGGGTGTATTCGGGATGAAGCAAATATTTTTTAGAAAAATAATTTATTTTAGAATTTAGAAATTGGCTTTTTTGGTGAAGTAGAAAAAATAAATTTTTGAAGTGACATTTTACACTGATTGTTTTCTCCTTACTCCCAACACCTCAGACCCCACTATCGTCCCCGGCCCACTTATTTATTAGAAACATTTAAGGAATCGTTATAATGAATTCAATGTTTATCTATTATAATCGTGTAGTCAGTTATCCAATATATATGAAGTGTGTCGATCTCAAATTTAAAAAAAAACATATTATTATCCATTTTATATTAATCTATTTTTAAAGTGTCCATATTTGATCCAACTAACTCATTTATCACCACTAAATATCATAAACAAATGAAAAATTCAAATTAAAACTTCAAATATAAATCTCAAATCATATGTCAACACCTACTAAAGTTGTTTATTTATAAGAAATAAAAAAAGAGGGGGAAAATAGAGAGGGAAAACAAATTAAGGGGAAATTTAATTATAGTAGTCAATCCAATAATAGTAGTCAAATTCATGAAAATGCCAAGTTAATTAAAATTTGCAAGAAAATTATCAACTTACCTAAAGAAGATTATTTAATTTAAAACAACTTTCCTTGAAAATATTTTTAATTCCCATTATATAAAGCAAGATAATAATCATCTTTTACACACCTTTCTTTGCCTAAGAATGAAGATCATTTGTACTTCTCTTCTAGTTTTACTAGTTGTGGCTTCAGGTATTTATACAATGTTTGTCTTTTTTTTTTCCTTTTGATTAATCTTTTTATGTAAAAGTTATAACTAAGAGTGTGTTCGATACGAAGAAAATATTGATTTTTTCTTGAAAAATAATAGGTTTTTTTAGAATCTAGAAAATGTATTTCTTGGTGGAAATAGAAAAAACAAGTTTCAAAAGTAATATTTTGTGTTGATTGTCTTCTCCTCAATTCTAGCACCTCGAACTCCCACTATCATCCCCGATCCATCTCCTAACCCACCCCGCGCCCTCTCGCCTCATCTCTACCTTCGTCCCTATCCCGACTCCCCACCCCTCAATCATATATCTACTCACGTATTATTGAGATAGTATTTTCTATTTACTTATCAAAATCAGAAAATAGTTTATTTTTCATAAAATATTTTTCGTTTTAAACATCTTTCTTTATACCAAATACATTTAAAAATCTGATCTATCTAACGTGCCTAGATTTTTAGACATCTTTTTCATATATAGAGCTCCTCTCTTTTTCTTTTTCTCACCATTTTTCTAAGTTCTTGCTTAGATTGACAACACATAGAATAAATTAAAATTAATGATTAAAATTTAATTGATTAAAAAAATACTTAAATCATAGTCTAGATACTTTAGTCAGTTAAATCTTAATAATTAATTTTAACTTATGTCATGTGTCCGCAATCTAAGCAAGAACTTAGATAAAATAATGAGAAGAAAAATAGAGAGGAATCAAATTCATACTTATTCGTTAGAGACATTTACAAAAATGTGATCGATAATGAGTACAATGTTTACCTACTATAATCATGTAGTAAGTTATCCAATATATATAAGGTGTGCCGATCTCAATAATTTTACGTGTTACTTATTACTTTTCATTAACACAAATATTAAATAACTCTGTCTATTAAAGTTTGAATAGAATTATCAACTAGTGTTGAGTTGCCAAACATTTTTTATTTTAACTCTTTTATGTTTTTTTTTTAAATTTATGGCAGTTGAAGCAAATGCACCAAAATACACTCCATCTAATGAAGACAAGTGTGAAGCAATTTTTGAGAATTTTGGCTGTGTAGATTCATCAAATGAATGTGAAAAACACTGTATAGAATCATGTTATAAAGGTGTAGGTGATATTTATAGTTATTGTGATGATACTAAAAATTGTCATTGCCATCCTATGAGAGGTGCTCCTTGTCCTCCTCTACCTAATTGCCCCTTAGTTACCAAAAATAAAAATGTTACATCTACATTTTATTGATTAAATTATTAAAGAGAATCAAATATTGAAGAGAATTATCTGTTTGTTTTTTTTCTTGAACTCTTTCACTATATTTCTTTTACTGTCATATTTTCTTTTTTTTTACTAGTTTGATTTGTTGTATTTGTGTCAAGAATCTTTCGGAGTAGCTTATAACCTCTATCGAGATTAGGGTAAGATTTGTACACTTTATCTTTTCAGACTCCATTTATGAAATTACGTTAAATGTGTTATTCTTTACCAGTTCATCTAAGTTTAATATTTTCGATGTGCGTAAATTTATTTACATGCAGAATAAATTGGCTAAAATCGTAACAAATGTTAAATTTGATGTAGTTTTAAAAGTGTATTGTGGTTTACTTCTACGAAGTAAGAATTAGACTTGTCAAATATGACCCCAAAAGTTGATGATCTGTCTAACTTGTCCAAAATATTACTTCCTCCATCCCTTTGTCATGGTTTCTTCTTTTTAGAGTCAAATGATAAGAATGTTAACTAACATTTTACGATATATTTTTTCATCATATTGATATGTAAAAAATTGCAATTTATAGCACTTATCCTATAGTTTTTGAATATCTAAATTTTTATTTTAAAATATCGAAGTAATGTAATCTAATTTAACTTTCGAAAAGCGCAATATGACAATTAAAAAAGGACATATGAAGCATGAATTTAGCACAACCAATTTATTCACTCAAAATTCAAACAAGTATTAGAAAATTTATTCATCCACATTATAATATGTGGCATAACCAATTTATTCACTTAAAATTCAAACAAGCATGAACAAAGTTCAAACTAGGAAAGTCCAACTAACATAGAAAATTTAAAATAGTACAAACAAACAATACATTATAACATAAAACTTTATTACAATTATTTATTCCCTCTTCTCCTAGAGCTTATATGGTTTCAATGCTGCTTCAATTTCAGTTGTGTCACTGAAATAATATCCCAAATATTCTGTATATGAAAATGATTTGAATAATGGTGGATTGCTCTTATTTATAAGTAATTTTGCTGGTTCAATTATGCACTCAATTGGACTTATTAAGCTGCCCAATGATGTTCTATCAGAAGTTGAATTTGTCACAACTCTATGCACTCCAGCTGATAGCTTTCCATTGGTGACAACCTACACAATCGCATCGCAGTGACGTATGCAGAATTTTTCGTAAGCGATATCGATATTTAAAAAGTGAACAAATTAATAAGTCATGATGTTCTGTGAAGGTTTTCAATCCGCTTGGAACAAGGTATATACGCCCCGCACAATCGGTATTTTTAAAAAATAATCCTTAGAGGAAGATAATTTAATTATAGGATTTTCATAATATAAGGAGGTAAATATTTAATTTTAAATTATAGGATATATTTGCATCTGAATATATCATATTGTAAGGGTATTTTGTATATTTACCTTAATATTAACAAGATAAAATAAAAGGATAACTTGAGTATCATAAAAAAAAAGCTAAAATAAATATCTCCATTCTAATTTATGTGGCAAAATTTGAATAGACACAAAATTTAAGAAAAGAAGAATGACTTTTCAAACATGTGATCATAAACATGTCATAACATTTATGTGATTATAAGACTTTTAAAACGTGTAATTTGAAACACTATATAACATTCATATGGCAGGTAAAAGAGAAATTTAAGTTAAATCATTTCAAAATTTTAAAAGTTGTCATTCTTTCATAAACGGGATGAAAAATAAAATGTTGCCACATAAGGAAGGCATATGTATTTAACAACGAAGGTTATGGTGAAGATTTTTATCCCCTTAACAAGATATCTCAGCTTTGAACTTTATAAATAGAGTATATTTTGGTAAAGTGCATTAGTACCGACTATAATAAACTTTTTCTGACGTGAATCTGAATTAGTCGATTAACATAAAAATTAATTTGTGTTTGAAGTAAGAAGAAGTGTACAATACCTTTAAGATAAAACCATTGATGACAACAAGTGCACCAGGAATTGGCTCAACACCAAACCACTTGCCATCTTTGGCTCTCACATGCAATCCACTCAGTTCTTGTTGAACCAAATTGATAAGTGCACCATCACAATGTTCAGCTATACCTATAGTTGAGTTTGGGTCAGGACATTGTGGGTAGTGATGGGTCACCATGAGTTGAGTTTGGCTATGTTCTTGGCTCAAATACCCAACTTCAAGCCCAAGTCCTTCACACATTAAATCCAAAATCCTCAAGCTCAATTTCCTTAGTTCCAATGCATATTCACCTATCACTTCTCTAAAAATGAAACAAATAAAGCATGATTAATATAAGGATCCTTTGCATAAATAGTCAATTTGATTCACTGTTTATTTTTTTAAACTAGTATATATAGGTTGATACATGATTATACACATGTTATACATGAATTGTATGTATATCATACATTCACAATTTTTAGTTTAAATAATTGAGTGGAGCATAAGAGCTTAGTATGTCAGTTGATTGGCTACCTAAACTTTTACCTTATATGTGAGGATTCGATTCCAATGTCCCCATTTCCCTTACCTTACCCCCCCTTTTTTTTTTAAAAAAAAAACACAATTGGTTGGGGTCGCTAAGTTAATCATCCATTAATTAACATTTTTAATAAGAAACTTTCAACTATTTTACCCTAGGTAGTAATAATAAGAAATAATTTGGTTAGTTTTTTTTTTATGATGATGATGTCCGGGCCAGCTTTCACGCACATTGATTAATTCCACGTACGAGATACCTATCACCTCCCACCAGCAACAGGTACCAAGTAACTCAGTCCACCAAGGCTAGGACAAATGGGAAGAGTTACCTAATGTTTTTTTGTCTCCGTTAAGTTTTGAACCTGAGATCTCAAGATTCTCAACCACTTCATTGACCACTAAGCCACACCCTTGGGTGTTTTTCTTAGTTCATAATCGCTTTTATTGAAACCTCACAATCAATAATAATAATAATAATAAAAATATTTTCTGTACTCCCAAAAATTTGGTCAAACAGACTATAATTAGTCATACTTCAGTGTGAATATCGAACATTAACATATATAGTACAAGCACTATATAAAAGATACCTATATTTTTGTGGTTTTTCAGGCCAAGAATTGATGACATCTTGAGTGAGAGGATGACAACCATGTCCAAAAGTGTCTTTCCAAAAGACAGTGTCCTTGGCATTATTAGTATTTGAACCATTCTTGTTTGGTGTGTATTCTTTTTCAATGTAAAGCTTTGGCCTTTGGTCAATTGATGGTTCAAAGTCACTTAAACCCTCATCTTTCTCAACAAATTTTGCTTTGTCTTCAATTGGCAGCTTAAAGAACTCTTTGCAAACTGATAATGCATCAACCATTAGGGTTTCTGACACTCCATGGTTGATCACCTGTTATAGTGGTAAAGTTCAGTTACATCAACGTGATAAAAAATAATGAGTTTATTGTGATCTAATGCGTAAAGTGCTGTGGCTATACGTTAATTTATGAGATTATAAGGTATAATAATTTCGAGATAAAACGCATTGAATGAGGCGTAGTGATTTCGATATGAATAATCTTGGGATTAGTTATACCATAATTTTGGTTACCAAAAATTTGTACCACATTGAATGGGGATAGTAATACCGGAATAACTAATTCCATAATAATAATAAAAAACTGAATGACAAAAATGTCATTTTCCAAAGGTCTTTCTTTCAAAATCCTCTAAACCCTACGTATCTCATTTTTAATCCAATAAACTAAACATCAACCAAAAAAATCAACTAAATATATAACCTACTATTATTTGATTTCCGTATTGTAATCACCACATTATATTCCTGGTATAACTTGTTTTCAAATCAAACGATCTGTAAAAGTGGTATAAAATTGTCAATAACTAGCTAGTTAGAGTGATAGAACTTCAAAGCAGATATCAAACACTGAGTGAAAAACAAAAAGAACTAGCTAGAGCCCAAATAATAAATAAATAAATAATAATAATCGAGTCCACAAGGTGAATACTAAATATATATTGAATATCTGGTGGAAAATAAAAAAATTTAGTCAAAACCCTTTTTAAGATATCAAACACTGGACAAGAAATTAAAAGAAAAATGTCAAAACATTCTAGTATATATACAATATAATCCCCATATTATAATCTCAATAATTTGACTCCTAAAAGTGGTAATAATTATATGATTGTTAAAAACAATCGATCGATATCAATCTCAATACAAATATTAGACATAGGGTGAAAATTCCAAAATATTAGTCAGAGCTCCAAAACGAATATCAAAGATAATATTTCAGGTAGAAAAAGTGAACGAGAGAATATAAATTAACCTGAAAGAGACCAAAGTCAGCAGAAGCTTTGATGATTTGTTGAATAGAATGAGTTGAAGGTTGTGATAAATCAATAACTGGAATATGTTTACCAATTGGTACATCTGCATTTACCCTTTTTTCTAATGGAACAACATATTTTTCTGGAATTGAATTCACTTCTGAAGACCAACTTGAAACTAGTGATGCCATTTAATTAATTGCTTTAGCAATATAATATATTAGTAATTGCTTTGTGAGATTCCAAGGTTGTGTCATGGACTTATTTATAGTGATGATTGGTAGGGAATAGTGAACGATGGTAATATTTCAGGTAGGAAAATGAATAACTTAATAGTTGAGACATATTTTGATAAATATTTGGTGATAGTCTAGCATGAAACTCACACACTTGCTAGTTTAGGAATGAAATACAAAAAAAATCGAGATATACTTTAGATGTGTTTTTGACTCTTTACTCTTGAAGTATGTGAAATACATCAATCGATAGAATGTAATGACATTCAGTAGTTTAATAGAATGTAAAAATATTTTGGTGTTTGAATCAATGTAATGAATTTAAGGATAAGAAATTTACATCGATAAAATAAATGAGAGATGTTAGGTATATAAGTAAGTAGGTTTTATTTATTCACTAGTGATACGTTTTAAAGTTGTGTGGATGTAGGTCCAGAGTGGACAATATCACTAGCGGGCTGGGCATTACAAAAAGTTTCAATTTAAGAATAAAACACTTTCTATTAATAAAGACGGATTTTGCATCTAAGCTTTATGGATTCAAACTTTAAGGTTTTTAGCTTGAATGCATCGTATTTAAAAATTATGTTCATTATATCGACTATTTATTACATGTTTTAGTAAATTTTTGCGTATAAATTATGCTTTATGTTGAAAATAGTGAATTCAGATGAACTTATGTGCCATAATATAACATCTGCCTCTACCAATTAAAGGTGCTTAAATTTCATACCAAAAATTCAAATTTAAAATCATAGGATGAATGTAAAAAATACTATATAGCTTTTTGGTGGTATATACAATGATGGTTATATATGCAACAAGTTAAATCTTAATCACATTTTTTAAATAAAAATTTCAGACACAATCAACAACTTGTTATAATTAATTAAATTGAAAAGAAATTATTGACTACAAGATAATTACAATGAGGTCACAATTTTTATTTTCCCTGTTTATTCAGGAAAAACACGACGTCGTGTCGGTGATTATTGAATAATATCTTATTTTATTTATTACACTACTAGAAATAAAGGTTTTTCTCACTGCGAATCAATGAAAAATTTATATTATAAAATAAGATTTCCCACTCATTTTCCACTGACTCGGCTCGTTGAAAAAAATGCATGGAAAAAAATAGATTCTCGTTGAAATAGTAAAACTTTTTCTAATTTTTCCATATGAAAACAACAAAAATACAAAGCAAAAGAAAATATTTGCCCATTCCATTACGAATTCTGCCAAAAAGATAATATAAGATAAAAAAGTGAGAATACTATTTATTTTTCTAATGGATGACAAAAACAATGTTAGCAGCCATTGCATCATGATACGTAGGGATATAATAAAATAGAGTGGGCGGACGTTTGGGATACATAAACTAATATCGCTTGTCTTTCTTGCCTTCCTCCCATCTCACTCGCCACTCTCTTACGTATCTGGTATTTCAGATATATGCGAATTACACCAGATACATATAGATACACATATCTAGTGTGTATCTAGTATGATTCGCATGTATAATATGAGACATATAGACAAATCTCGCTTGCCTTCTTTGTGTTCCCGCTCGCCTCTCTTCCTAATCCAGTGTATCTGGTAGCAAAAAACATGTATCTAAGTATATCTCACTTAAAATATGATATAAAATTATTAAATAGTGATATAAAATGTAATTATTTCAAACTATAGGGAATATAAAAAACATGGTAGAAATATTTGTGTAATTAAGTAATTTCTTCTTATATTAACGGAATTCATGTCTCCGTGAAATTAAATCCTTAACCCATTTCCATGTTTTTTCTTCAAATCACTCTTATGAAGAAAAAAAACCCTAACCTCAACGATCCAAAATAAAGTTAATATGGAAAGAAAATATAAGTCCTAATTTTATTAAACAAAAACCGATTTCTTGATCCTCGACCTTTTCATATTTTTGCTTTTTTATATTTTGAATATCGTTAATGAAAATTATGAGTCCGCCACCAGCCATGTCCATCCTTGTTCCTTGGTTTTGTTGTGAGATGTTCATTGTTGAATCATGCTTTCTCTAATGATGACTACAGATACTTAACTATCCTGATACAAATGGAGTTCTTTCAATATTCTTTTTATTTTTTTCTTCTAATTAGGAAGTTAGTTTTGATCATTATGGCAAAATGTTGTAAAAAGTAAGTTTTGTTTTAAAAAAAATTAAATATAGCATTGTCTAAATACTTTCACGAAAAAATATAATTAGTGATAATTCATATAGTCGATCTCAATTTGTTTGAAAGGCATAGTTGTTGTTGTTATATGAGCGTGCTTTTCTAACAATAATTCATGTGTTGTTTAAAAACATACTGATTTGTAATTTGTTTATTCGATTTTGAAATGACACTCCATGTTTACTTGAGTTTACATTTGTCTAGAAATCAAATGTGGCGAACATCTATGTTTCTCGGATCCTCTAAAAATATCATCGCATTTAAGTCAAATCCTCCAAATATGCATAATTTTCGAAAGATTTGACGTACATCCGACAATATATTTGGAGAGTTCAACCATAGGTGAAAATATTATACAAATTTTGAACTGAAATAATATACAAATTTTGCTTGAAACATAATGATGTAGCAGAAAACTTTTGACTGAGAGAGCAAGACAATACCCTTGGTAATATGCCTTTGGTATGGAATTAGCGCTTTACTTTCCAAAGTGGGACTTGGACTTATGGACTCTGCGATGTGAAATTGGAGTAGTTGAGCATAAAATGGATAATAGATATCGGGTGAAAACAGATATTGGAAAATAAAATTTCAAAATCCAATTCAAAATTTATGGTCAATCATTAGCCATTTCAAGTTTGTGATTTTTTAAAGAAAAAATTAAAAATCTATCATAAGTGTATACATTAAAAAATATTTTTCAATTTCACATTAAAAAATATCTAAGGTGTGTTCGGTACGAAGAAAATATTTTTCAATTTTATCCCATGTCAGTTGGTTAAAATCGTTGGGAAAAAATTTCTTTAGGAAAATAAGTTTCATGACTTTCCTAATGGAATTATTGAAAACAAGTTCCACAAGTGATATTTCACATTCATTGTGTTCTCCCCACCCTCGATCACACCAAATCTTTATCCCTACCCTCATCGTCTCCATCCCACCCCCTACCCCTACCTCACATAATATTGTCTGGACTCTAGATCATATACAAATACTTTCAGAATAATACCTTATGTTTACATAACAAACATATAAAAATAAGTAAGAAATATCTTCCAAGAAAACATTGCCCAATGGCCCAATAACTATCTTTTCTTGGTGACTTTACACTTGACAAATAAATATTCATATAGTCGATTCTAACTTATTTGAAATTGAGGCGTAATTATTGTTGTTGATCATTTATCTGACCATGTCCATCATTATTGGGCAAAATAGTGAAGCTGCAGATCACGTAATTTGTAATATTCTATTCCGTTTATCTTTTCTTGTTCTATTTTTGATTTTAAACAAAAATGATACTTTTTCTCTTTCAATTTATGTAAAAATAAAAATTAGTTTGTCTAAAAAGAATGTATCACTTTTCTATATTTTTAAACAATTTAATTTTATAATTTTCATTTTACTCATCATATAATTATTTATTTTGTTTGAGATCATAAATTTCAGAAGTAATCTATTATTTATAACTTTATGTATAGTTATATAATAACACATAAATTGAGACGAGGGACTACAAGATTCATTTCGACATCCATCCTAGTTCCTTGATTTATTGTGAGATGTCATATTAATTGTTGAATCATTTAATACGCATGACCTTGATATATTAGATGATTCATAGGTGTATATTATTGTTTGAGTGTGTTTTTATATTAAAATATTATCAATGAAAATTTATATAGTTGATTTTTTTTTTTGTGAGGCATTATTAAATCTAATACACACAGTATTTTATAAAGATTTTGAGCACAACAGAATAATATTATATTAAAAAAAGCTGTGTTATTTTAAATTGGAGTTGTGCAAAAATATAATGGTGTACTAGCACACAACTATTTGCAAAAATATGATGTTGTAAAACAAATCCATACATTTGTATATTTTTGGGCGGGTTAATAACTTATTTATTTTATTAATTGAGTTTATTTTGACCCACTTAATTTAGTCTATTTGAAAATCGGGCTTATATACATTTCATGCCCTCAATTTTTTTTTGAAAATTTTAGCCCGGTTACTTAAAAAAGAAATTGATAAATATATAGTAGATAAAGGTTAAAGTTGACCTTGATTTATTTTTGGCGAAATGGTCTGATGGACCCTTATACTTGTATGAGTTTGTATTCTGAACCCTCTTACTCTATACTTTGCCAATTGGACCCTTAAACTTATTAAAACACAATATTTGAAACCCCTCTGACCATTGACAAACCTACGTGGCATAAATATTGCTGAGTTGGAAAGATGTGTGAATATTCTGACTTCCAAACGCGTAAATACACTATATTATATTTAAAATTATTATTTTAATTAAAAAAGATTATTTCTTCATTAACCCACCCCTACCCCCTCTTACTCTATACTTTGTCAACTGGACCCCACCCCCTCTTACTCTATACTTTGTCAACTGGATCCTTAAACTTATTAAAACACAATATTTGAAACCCCTCTGACCATTGATCAAACCTATGTGTGAGTTGGAAAGATGTGTGAATACACTCGCTTCCAAACGCGTAAATACACTATATTATATTTAATAATATTAACGTTTTTAAAAATTATTATTTTTTAATTAAAAAAGATTATTTCTTCATTAACCCAGCCCCACCCCACCCCGATTTCTCTTCTTCTCCACTACTCTTCCTACCCCTAACCCTAAATTTTCTTCTCTTCTTTTTCAACAAAATCACCCACCACGCTCATTCTCTTCTTTTTCTTTGAAATCGTCTGTCATACACTCTTTTTTTCTTCTTCCTTTTCAATCCACTCTTCTCTTTGCAACAAATCAAAACCCTACCCCTAATTTCTTTTTTCAGCCCCAAACTTTTCTAAATTTTAGTGTTTTCTATTTTAAAAGTTGAAACCATTGTTTGTGTTAGTTGGATTTAAAGAAAAGGTATGATATGGATTAACGTAAAAGGTGATGGTGGGTATTGAAAAAGTTGAAAACTCTATTGATAAGCTTTGTTAAGTTTGAGAAAGCTTGATGAACAACAAATGAGTCTTATGAATTTGTGAAATTAATTCAAATTTGTGATTGGGGCTTGTTGGATTTGTGTTTATGAACTTGTAGTTGAAATTTCAAGCCAAAATAAAGAAGAATTTCATCTATTTAATATGTATTTGATATGAATTTGGTGCTCAAATTGTGAACATATATGAAAATAAAAATTGAAGAACATGACTATTTAAAAATTTACAAAAGTTAAATATTTGATTTTTTAATTTTCTTAATATTTAATTTCTTACGTGTCATTCAAAAATGACATGGAACTACACGTGTAAGAGATGGGATTACACACACTGATCTGATGAGGAAAAAGGTTTAAAATACTGTGTTTTAATGAGTTTAAGAATTTAGTTGACAAAGTGTTAAGTAGCAGTGTTCAGAATACAAACGCATACACATACAAGGTCCATCAGACCATTTCACCTTTATTTTTCCTAGGTCCATCAGACCATTTCACCTTTATTTTTCCTTAACAACAACAGTATGAGATATACATGAAAATAAATTTACCAAGTAATTATTAAATTAAATATCCTACCTTAACCATATGAGATATACATGAAAATAAATTTATGAAGTAATTCTTAAATTAAATATCCTACATTGATTGAATTTCCAAAGTTCGAAGAGTTATGGTAGAGATGAATTACTCATGAATAATATCCCTTTTTAAATATTTTTTCTTTTATATTTTACAGTACTTCAAAAATATTTTATAATTCATTAATCCATAACTACAAAATAAAAAAAAGAGTCCACAAGGTTTCAATAATAAATATTCTCTTGATTGAAATTTTCAGTTTTTTGTAAAGTGAGAAAGTAAAAAAATGAATATTAACACATTTTTATAATAAACTGAATTACCCAAAAGGAAAAAATAAAAAAATTTAAACTACTTTTGCATCTAGTTTTTCTATGAATAGTCAGGAATATATTATATTTTTCCTTTTAAGCTATAGTAAAAAGATTGTGTTGTGATATACATTAAATAACCATGTCAAAACAATCTTTTCTTTTTGGTAAAATCATTTGTACCATAGTTAAGAATTTTTGAGAATGAAAATAATTAAATTCGGGGTGTTGTCCCAATGGTGTAATGCGCAAATTTGAATTTAATCGGATTGAGTGTGAAATAAAAACCAAACATGTTGCTCATGTCAAAACTAAATATTGATTCTTACAATATTTTTTAAAAGGAAAAATATTTTCTTAAATTTTTGTAAAAATATTTTTAGTGTGTTTTGTTCGGACTCAATCTTTTTACCTAAATTGACATCTTAAACAATGAAAAACCCACCAATATTAGTGAAAAAAAATTAATTATAACAACGAGAAGAAAATTCATTGTTAGCATTATTTTCCCTCCAATTTTGTGTTAAAATTTTTTGAGTTAAATGATAAAATAAATAAATTAGATAATTATGATTTTCATATTGAAGCCTTAACTATCCATTGTTTTTTTTTATAAACAAACCTCGATGTTGAGTTGGTCAAATATTTGTTTCCAAATCCCAATTAATAACATAAGTATGTAGATCAACTCAACATCGAATTATGTTTTGATACAAAGAGAGTAATAGTTGATATATGAAACTCTCAAAAATATGACAATTTAAATAGATAAATAGAACAATAAATAATTAAAATATAAAACTCACAAAAAAAAAATTAGATGCATTTTTTTTTACCATTAATATATCCCTCCAATTTTAGGCTAAAAGATTTTTTTTTCCTCCTATCTTAAGATTTGATTATTGATAAGTGATCTTAGAAATACAACTGTCTTTAGATTATAAACATTTCATATCAATTAAATTGACCTAATATATTAATAACTACTTAATTTCGTCGGCAAAATTTATTTAGATACATAAATTATAATTTGTGTTCTCATTGATCATATGAACAGATGATAAAGTATTCTTATTATATATTTATAAATTTTTTTGCATGTATTCTCAAGTACTCGTTACGTATAAATTAATATGTCATCTCCTTTAATTATATGTATTAGCCTCAATAACCTGTAAAATCTAGGGTTTGTTAGAATTACGACTGAAGTTTATAATTAAAGGAGACGACATATTATGTGATTAACTTAATTATCTAATAGACGTTTGAGAACACACGCAAAAAAGTAATAACCTTGTGTGAAGGACTCTAAGTTTATTTCCCTTCATTTGTATTTTTTAACCATACTCTTGTTATCTTATTTTGCCTGTTTGATTGCGGTTCAATTTATTGTCATTGCATTTTGAATCACATCACATCTTTAAATTATATAAATAAATCAATTGGATATGTTTGAGGTTTTACGATTTACTGAAAGTAATGCATATAATTAAAGATGATAAAATATTTTAATTGATTAACTTATTTACGTAATGGACATTTGAAGATATATTAAAAAATTATTTTCTCAAATTTTTTAACTAAAAGATGTGCCTAATAGAAGTGTCTTATCATATGTCTAGGCACTTAATTGGAACAAGTTATAATTTAAGTGTCTCAATGAAATATACTCACAAATTTTAAGAGATTAAACATGTATTAAAATAGTGTAATTCATAGTATTAATATATTCCTTTATTCATTTACTTATTAGAGGTATAGATGGCACACTTAACTTTCTGATACTTTAATTTTTACATTTTTGTTTTATTTGTTAGGACTCCTAAAATTTACTTCAATATTTATTTAAGGGTAATTTATATAAATTTCAGTAGTTTAGGTGTTAATTACTTAGATACATGTTATTTTGCAATATTATGAATCTAATCAAATTTTAGTGTGTCTAGATACATGTAACTCAGTATACATTGAGTCAAAATTAGGTATAATTTATTATAGATATATTGTGTCCAAGTGAACTCGCATATATCTAGGATACATACACAAATCTACCTCACCTCCCTCCTATCTCGCTCGCCACTCTCATATCTCGCTTGAGTATCTGGTATCACAAATACATGCGAATCACACCAGATACATGCATACAATGTGTTTCTAGTGTGATTCACATGTATGTGGAATACATATATAAATCTCGCTCGCTCGCTGGCCTCCATCGCCTTCCTCCCATCTCGCTCGCTTCTCTCATATTTCATTGGTGTATCTAGTGTACGTTCTAGATATATGTGAATCACACAAAATACATGAATATAGTGTATCTAGTGTGATTCATATGTATCTGACTTGAAATTTGATATGAAATTATACAATAGTGAGATAAAATGTATTATTTTAGACTATAAGGAGAATTAGTAAATATGTTAGGAACATTTATGTAATTAGATAGTTTCTTCTTTATTTAACTTTTAATTTTTATGATTTAAATATTTTTTTACAGTTATATTATTTTCTGATAAATAAAAAATAGCATAACTTAAAAATTCGTAAGGTTTACGATCCATGCTTCAAAGCTTACACCTAATTCATACCTATATAACACGTTTTGCCTCATCTTATGCTTTCACCTTTTAAAACACTATGATATATATAATTTAAACTATACAAAATAAAAGGAAAAATTACGCAAATTGGACCCATTAAGCAAAGTATTTACCCAACCTAATATATTTACTCTGATGAGACCCACGGTCTAAGCTATTTACCCGACTGCCCCCTTATTCTATTCACTGAATCACTGCCATTAGAATATATATATATATATTCTAATGGTATCAAGCAATAATTGTGCAGTCTTTTCACTTAAACACTGCATGTTTCTCCTTGATGCCATCAAAGTATAAATATATACTCTAATGATATCAAGGAGTAACTGAATAGTGTTTTCACTGAAGCTGCTTCTTCCTCTTTGATACCATCAAAGTGTATATATACTTTGATGATATCAAGCAGTAAACACACATTAATAGTTGAACACAGGGAGAGTATGAAAATAAAGGTAGTATAGTGTCTGAGTTTATGGAAGGATTTTCTTGTTTCTCTTCAAAGAACTGATCTCTTGGATCTCTTCAATGTGTAAGTTCATTTCTCTTCCACTAAAGTTTTATCCCCCCCTCCCCCTCCATTTCTATTTCTTAATTATATCTTATCTTACTTATTTGATTGTGGTCCAGTTTATTATTGTCGCATCTTAAATCACATCACATCCTTTAATTATACACGTCAATTTCTATTGAAATATATCTAAGATTTTACGGTTTAGTGAGGCTAACGAAAAACGATGATATATTTTAATTGGTTAATTTATTTACGTAATAGACACTTGTAAACACGTTAGAAATTTTTTCAAGATTTGAATTGAATGTGTCTAATAAAAGCATTTTATCGTGTGTTCTGATGCCCAATTAGAACAAACTCTGGATCAAATATTTTCGTAAAATTTATTGACAAGTTTAAGAAATTATTTATTTGTTGAGCCAATTTAATTTATAGTATTAATATATTCCTCTAGTCATTTACTTATATGAGGTATATGTATATATACTATAAATAACACTATTTCCTAATGATGTTTTTTAAAATAATGTTTGGGCTGTTAGGACATTGTAGCAAGGGTATATTATTAGGGGCGGAGCTAGGTGCGGGTTAATGGGTTCGGACGAACCCAGTAGTTTTTTCGCAGATCCTATATTTGTACTAGAAAATTAAATAAATATATATGTATGTTAACTTGTGAAACAAAATTGATTGACGGTTTAGAATCCCCAAACTCTTAATCCTGGCTCCGCCTCTATATGTTATGATACTTTAATTTATAAATTTTTTTGTATTACTTTATCGAATTTCTAGTATTTGTCTCATTATGTTATTTACATTTAAATTCTATTATTTTAATGTTTTTAATTGTTATATTAGTTATTCTAATATATTAAAATTAACATAGTTCCATGCCCCGAGGCTTATCCATCGTCCAAACCTATGTAAAACGTAACACCTCGCCTCACCTTACACCTTCACCTTTTTAAAAGATTGCAGTATATATAACTTAAACTATATATAAAAAATTACCTTTAATAATAAAAAAATCTACAAAAAGACAGGTAGATATATAATCTATAAAGATTAAATAAGATAACCATTGTACAAATTAGGATAAGAATATATAACATAATATTGGAGGGAAAAATGATTTTAAATGAAAAAAAAAACATTATGAATCAGAAATTTTCGATATTTGTCTTTGTGTGGGATAATTATACAGAGAGGAGATATATATTCTTGTTGGCACCAATCCTACATAATTTGGACTCTTAAGAATTATTCCTTAAAAGTATTTAACTTATGTACACTACTAATATAAGAAATTAAAATTTAAATCAATAGTTTCACTTTTTATTTTAATTAATGGTAATTAGTTTGTAGTTGTCATTTATCCGACCTAATAGTATAATTTTCTTTTAAAATTATACATTAATATGCATAAGTAATTAAATAAGAATATATTTTGTGTTATGTAGCTATATATATGTTGTGACTTGTGCAGGGTGGTCAATCAAACACCCTTTATTGAAAAATTGTACTATCTATACAAAAAAATTATATGAAGTATATAGTTCAAAAAATATTTTTCAATACGTATATATTAAATCTTGAACACCATTAACGAAATTTCTGATTTTGCCACTCACCCTCGAGTTCGAGCCTTAGGTATAAAAAAAATCTTGATAATGAACGCTTTCTCCTTTAGTCCCTTTAAAGAGTCGTAGCAAATCTGAATTAGTCGCGCGTGTCATTACTAGTACCAAATTTGAATTAGTCGCGCGTGCCATTACTACTATCAAATCTGAATTAATCGCGCGTCTCATTACTAGTATCAAATCTGAATTAATCGTGCGTCCCATTACTAATACCAGACACCAAATAGAAACCAAATAAAAAGGTTTTGTATTAAGGACATATTCTTTTTTCTTTTATACGTCTTACAAAATTTCAAATCAGTAGTTTCACTTTTTATTTTTATTAATGGTAATTAATTTGTAGTTGTCATTCATCCGACCTAATAGTATAATTTTCTTTTAAAATTACACATTAATATGCATAAGTAATTAAACATGAATATATTTTGTGTTATGTAGATAGTGGTCAGTCGAACATTCTTTATCGAAAAATTGTACTATTTATACAAAAAATTATACGTAGTATAAATGTCAAAAAATATTTTTCATACGTATTTATTAAATCTTAAACACCATTAATGAAAATTCTGATTTTGTCACGGACCCTCGAGTTCGAGTCTTAGGTATGGAAAGAAAATCTCGATAATGAATGGTTTCCCCTTTAATCTCTTTAACGAGTCCTATATAGAGTAATGTAAATTTGAATTAGTCGCGCATCCCATTACTAGTACTGAACACCAAGTAGGAAACCAAATAAAAAGGTTTTGTGTTAAGGATATATATTCTTTTTTTTTCTTTTATATGTCTTGCAAAGTAGCTAATTTTCCGAGCTTGAATTTTGGGATGTGCATTTTCTATAAATGAAATTTCTTTTTTTCTTTCCATATTACTCAAATTTTTAATTTCATTTTTTTATCAATAATTATTTTTTAATTCTATGATCCTACTCACTTACCATATTTTTATGTCTCTTATACTCCCTTACTTACCTACTAACCTTTTTGTCTTCCCTTTTTCTTCTAGGGTTTCATTGCTTTCCTCTCCTTGAGGATTTTCTTGATTTTAGCTCTTGCTTTCTTGATTTCTCAACTCCACACAAATGGAAGCTCAAGATGATCAAGAAAATAATGGATCTTGTGAAAAAGGTTCATCTTCAAGTAACTTAAAGTTGAAGTACAATCATTCGAAGCTCAAGAAAGATAAAGATGAAAGTCGCGGAGATGAGGATGTTGGTGAAGAAAAAAACTTGTTGTTGATCAAGCAAAAGAAAGATCATATATGTTCTGAGTGTGGAAAAGAGTTTAGCTCAGGAAAAGCTTTAGGTGGTCATATGAGTAGTGCACACGTTCAAGCAAATCAAAGATTAGAAGAATCTTTGAAGAAAAAAAAATCTTCGATAAAAAGAAGATTTGATGATGATGATAATGAAGAAGTTGTTCTCGAAGAAGAAGAGGAGATAGGAGATGGGGTTTCTAATGAAGTAACTTGTAAAATTTGTCATAAGAATTTTCCATCAAAGAAATCTTTATTTGGGCACATGAGATGTCATCCTGATAGAGAATGGAGAGGTATGAACCCCCCTAGTAAAAAAATCGCGAAAAATAAGGGTTTTCGAGCTAATTTTCATGATGAAGATGTGAATGAGGGTTATGAGGATCGATTTGCTAGTATTCGAGATGAAGAAGAAGAAGAGGGAGGAATTCATTTTAATGTTGTTGAGCCACCTCCTTTGAAGGGTTGGGGTGCGAAGGATAGACGTGGGAGATCCCCTCTCAAGAGGAGTGTTAGCAGTTCTGTATTGGATGATGATAAGGAGTTACATGACGCGGTTCATCAGCTCATAAGATTAGTCAATGGAGACGATAACAACAATAACAACAATAATAATAGCTCGGAGGTCATGATGAGTAGTAGCAATTCTGTTGGTAGTGCTCCTAAAGAAGCTCCTTTTCGCGATTTGAAGGATAAATCTAAGAAAAAGGTGGTTGTTGATGATACTAAAGAAAAGAATCGCGAAGAAACCAAGAAGAGGAAGCGTGAGAAGGAGATACTCAGAATGGATCCGGGCAAAGACTTGGTCCACAGCCCGGTTCTCAAGAAATCAACGGAGGTCAAACACAAATGTAATGAGTGTGGGAGGATTTTCGCGACTCATCAAGCACTAGGTGGTCACAGATCGAGTCATAACAAGTTCAAGATCAGTATTGAGAACACGATAGATGAAATTAAGGGTAGAAATCAAGAAGAGAATAATACTCGAGATCATGGTCATCAAGATGTTGTTCAATTGGGAAATCAAGAAATCATGAATAATTATGGCAACATTATTATTAATGATCAATATGGATCTAATAATAATAATAATAATGCTCATAAGTGCAAATTTTGTGACAAGATTTTTCCTACTGGACAAGCACTTGGAGGTCATCAAAGGTGCCATTTGACAAATAATCAAGAACAATCATCAAGTCAAAATGCAAGTAAAGTTCTTGATTTTGATCTTAATGAATTACCTGATTTAGGTGATGATCGATTATTGTAATAATAATCCAAAATATGATCAAATTAGTTTTTCTATTTGGGAATTTTATTATATGGTTTTATTGAATCTTTAGGATGGTTTACTTTTCCTTAGGAATGTAGAAGTTTATTTCTCATTGGTATAAGTTATATGTAATTTCCTTTAATCATATTAGTTGATTTTCTTTCTTTTTTTAGTTCCTACAATGACTTTACTTATTTGGCCTTCTAAGGTTGTTATTCAAATTGTCTTTGTTCAAGGAATTTGTGCAAAAATATTCTTGCTAGATGAGAAAGAAAGAAAAAGCTATGCTTTAACAAGTCTGGTTGGATGAGTCATAAATTTATTGTTTAGTATAATGTTTCATTTTATCTATATTGTTTTTTTTTTATAAGTATTTTCGTTGGTTTGATAAATCTTGCGTGGTTCACAAGTTATGTCGGCTTCATTATACTCTATCGTTAAATTTGACACAATCTTCATTCTACCTATCTTAAAGTTATGTTATATGGGTCATATTTTTAGTACAATTTTAAATTGTTCAGAAGTCTTGTTGGATTGACAAAACTTGCATTGTTCACGAGTTATGTCGGTTTCAATTCAATCTTTCATTCTACTATACTATTGTACTGTTCCGAAGTCTTGCCATATATTTACATAATCACAATTTTATCATTGATATAAGTTTCAAAGTTAGTTATATGTAATTTCCTGTAATCATATATATATATATATAGTAGTTGATTTCTTTTGATTTTCTTTCTTTTTTTAGTTCCGTATAATCTTGCTAGTTGAGAAAGAAAAACATAACTTTAACAGACTTTTTATCGTCTTTATTCTGCCTATCTTGTTAAATTGCTCAATTTTATAGAATTGACAAAACTTGCATTGTTCACAAGTTATATCGACTTCAATACAATCCTTCATTCTACTACACAATTAAATTGTTCACAAGTCTCACCATATTTACATACACTTGATCGCAAGTTATGTTGACAGGTTATATGATTTTAGTATGATCTTTATTCTACCTATTTGGTTAAATTGTTTATAAGTTTTGTGGCTTGACACTACTACTTACTTGTATTGTTCAATTGTTCACAAGTTCGATTAGACTAAAAAGAATTGAATACTATATAGCTTCATCTATATATCATCTTAATTGTTCAAAAGTTCTATCGATTGAGTCATAACCTTAATACAATCTTCATTCCATCCTATGTTGTTAAATTGTTCACAAGTTTATAAAGATGATAAAATTTGTTTATTCACAAGTACTTACGCCAATGATCCATACATAAATGCTTACAAGTCTTGCCGGATTGACAAAAGTTGCTTGTAATTCACAAATTCTATCAGACATACAAGATGCTTGGTATTATTTTTGCTCTACCAATCTTGTTAAATTGTTTACAAGTCTTACGAATTTACAATGCTAATTTCTTGTATTGTCCAATTGTTCACAAATTCGATCAAACTAACATGACTTGGATAGATATATATTTTGTTAATTGTTCACATGTTTCTATTTGGGAATTTTATTATATGGTTCTATTGAATCTTTAGGATGTTTACTTTTCCTAGTAGAAGTTTATTTCTCATTCATATAAGTTTCAAAGTCAATTACATGTAATTTCCTTTAATCATAGTAGTTGATTTTCTTTCTTTTTTTAGTTCCTTATAATAAGTCTGTAAAAACTTAATTACAATGACTTTACTTATTTGGCCTTATATATTATCCAAGTCAAGAAAAAAAAACATGTTTTGAATTGGAAATTTGTATATAAATAGTATAATTTAAGGTTGTTATTTAAATTTTGTCTTTGTTCAAGGAATTTGTGCAAGTATAATCTTGCTAGTCGAGTAATTAGTAAGAAAGAAAAATTATGATTTAACAAGTTAGGTTGGATGGATCATAACTTTAATGGAAATTTTTATCATGTTAAATTGCTTAAAATTTTTGCAGAATTGACAAAATTTGCCTTGTTCATGAGTCATGATGATTTTAGTATAATATTTCATTTTATCTATATATATTTTTTCATAAGTATTTTCGTTGGATTGGTAAATCTTGCATTGTTCACAAGTTATATCGGCTTCATTACACTTTATAGGTCATATTAAATTTGACACAATCTTCATTCTACATATCTTGTTAAATTTCTCAAAAATCTTACATAATTGGCAAAACTTTCCTCGTTCAAAAGTTATGTCACATGGGTCGTATTTTTAAGATAATTTTTCATTCTACCTATATTGTTAAATTATTGAGGAGTTTTGTTGGATTGACAAAACTTGCATTTTTCCCAAGTTATGTCGGTTTCAAAAGATTCTTTCATTCTACTATACTATTATATTGTTCCGAAGTCTTGCCATATTTACATGATCACAATTTATGTCAACATGCCATATTGGTTTTAGCATAATCTTCATTCTACTTATCTTGCTAAATTGCTCATTAATCTTACAAAATTGAGAAAATTTGCCTCATAATTTAATACAATTTTTCATTCTATCTGTATTGTGAAATTGTTCACAAGTCTTAGTGGATTGACAAAACTTGGATTGTTCACAAGCTATGTCGACGTCAATACAATCCTTCATTCTACTATACTGTTAAATTGTTCACAAGTATCACCACATTTACACTTGTTCACAAGTTATGTTGACAAGTTATATGCTTAGTATAATCTTCATTGTACCTATCTTGTTAAATTGTTTATAAGTCTTGCGGACTAACAATACTAATTGTTTGTATAGTTCAATTGTTCTCAAGTTCGATCATACTGAAAAGACTTGAATATTTTATATTGTTTTAGTTGTTCACAAACTCTACTGGTTGAGTCGTAACCTTAGTACAATTTTCATTCTACCCTATGTTGTTAAATTATTCACAAGTCTTATCAGATGACAAAAAATTGTTTATTCACAAGTTACACCAATGAGCCCGTCATAATTTGGGTACAACTTTCATTCTACTTATCTTACTAAAATGTTTACAAGTCTTGCCGAATTGACAAAAGTTGCTTGTAGTTCACAAATTCTATCAGACATACAAGATGCTCGGTACTACTTTTGCTTTACCAATGTCAATTTTGTTAAATTGTTTATAAGTTTTACAAATTTGACAATACTAATTTCTTGTTTCGTTCAATTGTTCACAGGTTTAGTCAAACTGACAAGACTTGGATACTATATATCTTGTTCATTGTTCACATATGTGGATTGGGTCATAACCTTAGTACGATCTTCATTCTATCCTATGTTGTTAAATTATTTATAAGTCTTATCAGATAACAAAATTTATTTATTCACAAGTTATATCAATTACCTGACTTTAACTTGAATTCATTTTTATTCTATCTATTTTGCTAAATTATTTACAAGTCTTGTCGGATTGACAAAAACAGCTTGTTGTAACAGACATACAAGATGCTTGACAATCCTAATTGATTAAGTCCTTTAATAAAATCTTTCATTGTATTGTATTGTTACATTTTGTTTGTAAGTCTTGCTGTGAGTTTGGTCAGATTTGACAAAACTTGGATACTACATATCTTCATCCATATATCTTGTTAATTGTTCACAAGTTTTATTGGTTGGATTATAACCTTAGTACAATCTTCATGACTTGTGAATGATTTAAATCTTATCGGATGACAAATCACTCTTAACTTGGGTATAATATAATTTTTCTTCTACCTGTCTTGTTAAACTGTTTATAAGTTTTATCGGATTGACAAATTAAAATTGCTTCTTGTTCACAAGTTCTATCATACATACAAGACGCTTGATAATGTTTTTGTTTTACCTGTCTTATTAAATTATTCACAAATTTTGACGGATCAAAAAACTTGCATGTGTATACATCAGTGTGTTGCATTATTCACATACATTTTCTCTTGTAGTAAATCCAGCTACACTATTCTTCCAATTGATTAGCAAGTATATACAATTAAATCTTTTTATAGTGACATAATTTATTCTGATATTTTTTGATGTATTACTTGAATTGAGAGTCTATCGAAAATAATACTTCTACTTTCATAAGGTAGGGATAAGGTCTGTGTACACCATCCTCCTCAAACCACACCCATTAAATTACACTGAATATGTTAGTGTTGTTGATTAAAAAAAAAAGAATAAATATTTTTTCAAGAAAACATTTATCTTTCAAAACTTGTAAGTAGGAAATGAGCACAAATTATTTAATAAGATATACCAACTATTAATAATAACTTTTTTGCAATTTAAATATGTAGGTTATTTATAATTTTATTTAATTATAACATTTTATCATATAAAAATTTCTCTTTCTAATTTAATTTTTTCCATTCAAAATGATATTATATATAATAAGTTAGATGAAGTTCCATATGTGTAGAATTTTTATAATATAAAAAGTATAAATGCTTTTAAGAAACTAGGAATAATATCATAACAGGTGTAAATGTATTATTTTTTCATAGTTTATAAGGTTTAAATATTTGATTTTAAAGTGCATAAGGGTCTATCTATAATTGAATCACAGTATAAAGATACTTAATGTAATTAACACTAAAATTCATTACAAGTAAATATTCTTTGATTAAAACTGAATCAAGTCAATATTGAGCTTTGATTATATTGATATCTATCATCAAAATTAATAGTACATACATTTCAAAAAACTTGTCACGTTTTAAATAATAATATGAAAGTTAGGCCTAAAACAAAATAGGAATAAACTAATTGCATCTCAACGAGCTAAAAGAATATAAATCTATTTATAAAATGTGGCTCCCCATATGAAATAGGAATAAATTGATCGACTATACATCATTGGTTTGATCTGAGTTAATTTCACAAAATTGACGGATAGAGTCGATTAAAGTAGAGGGAGTCCGTCAATTTTAATAAATTAAAAATCAACATAGAAAATTTTAAAATATTATTGATTTTTCAGAAATATACACAAAAAATATCGCTGCTTGGAGTCAAACTCAGATCGATGCCATTGAACAGTTTTATCACACAATTACACATTCTCTTTAATGAAATATTTCTATTATTTTTATTTAAACTCTTCAATAATAATTTTGCACTTCAAAGAACAATAAAGTCTCTCAATTTTTGTAAAAAATAATTAAAACCAAGGAACACCATTGGTTTTCTTTACAAAAAAATAATTTTCGCGCGAAAAAAAAATGTCGAGGATATCCATCAATAAGTCCGTCAATTTTCTTTAAAAATACTTTTTAAATAAGTTAAAAAAAATCAACGGATTGACTCGATTTCCCTTAGTTCTTTGGACTGACTAAGTTATATGTTGGACTTGAGAAATGGTAAAGTTAAAGACTTAAGTTAATTAAAAGTAAACAAAATATTTATATTTTATTTATGAATAATATATAAATAATTATAAAATTTATATATATAATTTATCGGTTCGGTTTGGTTATTTTTGCGGTTGTTTTTTAGTAAAACCAAAACTAAAACCAAACCAAATAGTATCGGTTTTCAAAATTTAAAACCAAACCAAACCAAATATCGATTTTTTTAATTGGTTTGGTTCGGATGGAGGTTCGGTTTGGTTTTTTAACCATAACCATGAACAACCCTAGTTGTGAGGAAGTGACTGAGAGATTAAGTGTTGGGATGAGTTAAAAAGGGAATGTCGATAGGGTAAATTGAATTTGGGTTGGTGTTTTAATTTAGGAGGATTTTTTTAATTTGACTGATTTAATTAGTGATATGGTTCATTTATCATTGACAACGTGGAAAAAAATTGTAATATTTCACCACACATGTATTGCGGTGAAATGGTTCAAATCTATTCATCTTTAATCAGAAGTCTCGAAATTTTACCTCATGAGAATAAAAGAAATCATATTGGATCGCGCTTTCTAAGAAGGCACGAATTCAAATTTAATCGTACCCCAATACACGCCAGTCGAAAAAAAAAAAAACAATTTTGTACTATTTCTAACCTCAAGGGGCAAATTTGTCTTTTAACCCAACTTCATATACATAGTGAAGAAATAATGGATTACTGGAATCTCAATTCTTGTTCTCTGTGAGAGGAAAAAAACAAATAATGAAGATGATCATACCTGTACAAGAGCAAAAGAATCCAAAAAATTTTCAAAAAGTTTCAATCTTTTCTTGGGGTTTTCTCAAATGGTATAAATATTTCAATTTGGGGTTTTCTAAATGGAGGAAATCAAAACTTAAAGCACACAAGATGAAGAAAATGGTGATGAAGAAGGAACTCTGTGTCATATCCCCTATATCAGGTTTTTTTATTTTTTTAGGTTGTTTATGCAATTGAATGATTGTACTTCTACTATCTGGTTATCTTTGAAAATGCTCAAATTTTGCTTTTTGTTTGTTTGTTTTTGAATGGAAATCTTTGTGATGGATCATGTTACTTTTGAGTTTAATTTGGTTAACTTTGTGGAGTTAAATTTGTTCAATTCTATGTGAGTAGAAGCCGAGTCAGGATTTTCACTCAGGGATTCGATATATAAAGAAAGTAGACACGCGAAGAAGCCGAGGAGATAAGAGGAAGTTGCTCGGATGATAAACACTCATCACTCTCAACCCTAAGGTTGTGAGGTCGAGTCGCCAAGGGAGGTAAAAAGTGTGGGAGCTCCTAGGGAGAGGTAAAAAAAGAAAGAAAAAGAAGAAGAAGCCAAGAGGATGCAACATCTATTATATGTACATTAAATCTTGATCTTGTATATATCAATTATAATATTCTAGGGAATGGGGTTCGTCTTGCATCCCCTAGCTCTGCCCTTGTATGTTTGTGTGTGTTTCAGATGAACTCCTCGAGTTCCTCTAGCTCCGCCCCCTGTTTGTGAGTGTATCGTGGTGCTTTTACCATGGGTATCGTTGTAAAATTGCTCATGTTGTTTGGCTTTGGGCTGTGATTTTTGCTATCTGTTGTTCGGTTATGGGTAAGTAGGAATCTTTGAGAGATCATTAAAATGGTTTTGGTGATAGCTGGAATAAGTTTAGACTGATCATTCTTCTTGATTTTAGTTAATGTTTCAAACAAAAAGTACTAGATTACTTTTCATCTGTCCAAAGTCTTGGTGAATAGAGTTAGCTGCTTATGGGAGATAGCAGGTAGCCATGGAATTTGTCAAGGTGTGTGCAAATTACTGGACACCACGATTATTTTTAAAAATGTATAAATGGTTATCCGAGTTTTTTTCATCATATGAATATGAAGAATCAAGGGAGAACAAGAAAAGGTTTGGGTTACATTAGAATGAGAATGTGATTGATTTGTGGCTTGTACATGTTGGAAGTTTCCTTATATTGCTTTCTCCCTTTATTAGTGCTAGTAAGAAGTTCAGATTCCAAAAGGGATTAGGGGCTCGGCCCAGCTAACACGCCCACACTCCACAAAGAGGAAGTAGTAGTGTGCATTAGTGTGTCACGTAAATATGTATCCAAATCAACTCTTGATACAACTGTAAAACCCATGACTAGAATTCAGAGGTTTAATCAGATGAGATATTCCCTCTTAGATTGTTGATTATGAGCAATAGTTGAACACTTAAAAGCTCCAGAGCAGCAGAGCCAATTGTACTACATCCCCAATTTCTTCTGTTTGCCATGGAAAAAGTTGTTATGTTGCAAAATATTAGGTGAAACTAGTTTTCTAGAATATGTTATGATATTGATGAATCTTTGAATTAGAAGTGATTTAAAGAAGATGAAAGTGAGAAAATACTCACTGAATTGGCGGTTAACAACGTCCAAGGGGACCGTAACAACTTGGTATTAGAGATAGGAATTATGGGAGATCTAATCCAGCAACAATTGATACGATTGTTGAATTTGTTCCAAGAAGAATGCACAATTAATCTAGCAAGAAAGGAAGCCGTAAGTGCTCGCTTGGATGCACTCAGGAAGGATTTAGCAAATTCAGGCGGATGTTGAAGCAGTTGAAAATGGCAGTCACAATTGAGGTTGGAAGGCAAAGCATTGGTTGTGGCTGCAGGTTCGGGATCAGATACTATTGGGAAATTCATGATTCCTAAATATACAAAGATGGATTTTTCACGATTTTGTGGCCACAAGGACCCCTTGGGATGGCTAAACAGGTGCAAGCATTTCTTTCGACACAGGCAAGTACCAGAAGAAGAAAAAATTGGACTTGCTTCCTTCATTTGAAGGAATTGCATAACTCTGGTTTCTTCAATTAGAGAGACATATGCCTAAATGCTCTTGGGATGAATTCAAACGTCGATGCAACCTTCATTTTGGATCAGCAATTAGAAGTCAAAAGTTGGGAGAAATGGCTAAGTTACGCCAAATTGGATCTGTGGCAGATTACCAAGAAAGGTTTGAGCAATTAGTTTCGCGGCGGGTACTCTTACACAAGTGCAATAAATTGAACTTTACATTAATAGTCTTGCTGATTACATAGCAATTGATGTAGAATTGCACAATCCTCCAAATTTGGGTATGGTGATGAGTATTTCCCAACTTTATGAACGCAAGGAACAACCCCTTTGTTCGCAATAGTTAGATGTATGTAGATCAAAGACAACGGATTTCTCATCTCAACAACCCACTAGATTTGTGAAGAAATTGACCAGATCTGAAATGGATGAAATACGCTTTAAGGGACTCCGTCTCAACTGTGACAAACTATTCCCTCGGGGCCAAGAGTGCAAGAAATTATTCTGGATTGATTTCATTGACGATGAGGAAAAATTTGCTTAAAAAGAGACTGTTGAGGGCGTTCAGGCTTTAATAACGTGTACAAAGATAAAAGAAAGAAAAATCCTGGTTGAGTTGGTGCTTAACACCATGCAAGGGATTCATAATATAAGAGTTTCGAGTAACATAAAATAAGTAAAGTTCTCCAATTGTTGAAATTCTTAAAACATATTAGTGATCCTCATGACTTTTCTGGTTATACCATAGAATTAAGGATTGTTTGTTGCTTTGCAGCTGTCATAGATTCAGTTGTGAATCAAATCCAGGAAATTATCAAAGCTAGTAGAAGAAATAGAAGCTCCAAACTAAGATCCATAACTGATCAAGCAAGTAGCGTCAAGCTTAATCCCCAATATTATAAAAATATTCCTGGTTGCAGAAGATCAATAGGTGGAACTCCAAATACTGCTTTCTGCTCAGCAAATACTCTTGAGACATAGAAGAGTTTTCAAAATTAGACAAGCAGATTTATTCGTTGGTTGTGATCTTGATCTGATTTTGATGCCAATATGATATACCATAAGTATCCCATTTCTAACTAGGATGACGTGATTTATTATCATTCCATAATCATGTACCTTCTTAAGATGGGCCAATATTTTTGTATAATCTCCATTAGTAACTAAAATTTCTGTTAATTACTAACATTTAATTTCCATATCATTTTGGTATCCCAAAACTCGTCCTAAATCAAATAGTATCTACTCCTTTCCCAAAAGAGATGCTTGTCAAAAAGTTGCCACTCAAGACATGCCTTTTTTAATTTATAAATTATGTTAAATATTAAGTTGCCGTGGAAGAATCCACTAAGCTGGTGGCTTTTTATACCTCCTCCATATAAACATAAATTTACCTTGGAATAAATATCAAACCATCAACTATTTATCACCCATCATGAACTCATTTTCTAGCCAGATGGGCTTTCTTTGACGTGTGATTTGAAGAAGCCTACCTCTAGAGAAATGTGTATAGTTTTTGTAGTGGATTGCAAACTTGTCCTATTATACGATGAAGTGATCTACATATTGAGAAACAATTTTTCTTCGGAAAAGGGCTATATATATGGTATACCCCTGCACTACAGGAAATTAGTTAAACATTACGTATGTTATACTGTTCGATGATTTCTACCATTGCCATTACAATTTTTAATATATCTATCCCTTCATCTAATGACCCCTTTTCGAGGGACATGTCACCTCATCCTAAACGCTCCAACTCTTTTTTTGTTTTTATTTAATTATAATACCCAAACCTCCAATTCCAATACCCAATATTTGACCCATACACGTAGCCAGAGGCAAATCTTGGATTTCTAGACTATAGGTGCACCACGTACTTAAATAAAAGAAGAAAAAAAGGTATTGAGTGGGAATTGATCCCTAGTCCATTAGGTAAATAACTCAACTTTCAACTAAGTGCACCATCTAGCCTTCTTGTAGCATAGGTGCCAACAGATAATATTATGCTAATTTGTGAACATATATACTCCCTCCGTTTAAAAAAGAATGACGTACTTTCCTTTTTAGTCTGTTTCAAAAAGAATGACCCCTTTTCATTTTTGGCCTCACAAACAAGCATCAATGGATGTGTAGAGTTTGTGTTCCAAAACCTGGCTCTTAGTTCTAGAAAAGCCTTTTCTAGGTCATACAGTTATATGAAGATGCTCTTAACATGTTGTCCAAAAGAATTTTGTAAGGCTCATTTCAAAAAAATAACTAAGCAATCTATGCCCCGACTCCTAAGTTTTGTGTTCTTTAACCAAAAAAAGATGAAAGTGTAAAGTTGTCTGTGTTCCGAACCCGGTTCTTCGTCCTAGAAAGCCCTTTTCTACATCATTCTATGTGATTTCTTTTGTTTTAATTTTGTGTCTAATCATATGTTATGTTTATGATAACATTGATATTTATGTGTTTACCTTTGGGCTTAGCTCTTGTAAGTTAATATACACATCACTCTTCGGCTTCATAGGATTTTCCGCAAGTATTTTAGCGGTACAGTCTTGAAGAGTGTACTTCTCTTTTCCTGGTGTTTTGAAGGGATTCATAAGAAGATAATTTTGATTACCCTATTTTTTTTTTAAAATATTGTGAATGAGCCTTTGCGGAAATGTTGGCTTGTCAAAAACTCCCATGTTCAGAAGATGCAGGTTGCAGAAATGATAATGTTGAGATGAATGTCTGGACATACTAGAAGCGATAGGATCAAAAATGAGGAGGAATGAGGATATCCGAGACAAGGTGGGAGATGCCTCCATAGTGGACAAGACAAGGAAAGCAAGACTAAGATGATTTGGGCATGTGATGAGGAGAAGCACAGAGGCCCCAGAGAGGAGGTGTGAGAGGTTGGATTTAGTGCGTAGGAGGAGAGGTAGAGGTAGGCTGAATAACTATTGGGGAGAGGTGATTGGACAGGATATGACACATCTCCAATTTATCGAGGACATGACCCTATATAGGAGGGTGTGGAGGTCGCGGATTAGGATAGAAGTATAGAGGGTAGTGGAGTGTGGTTTGTCGTAGTAATTGCCTTATTTTTGTAGTGTATTGCTTTTGATTTCCTTTATCATATGTGTTTTTTGTGCTTCAGTTATTGCACTATGTTGTTGTTATTGTTCTTTTGACTACCTGATATGTTTTCTTCACTATCATTTTTCCCCCTTCTATACCTACTTTGATTTGCTGTACTCAGGCTGAGGGTCTTCCGAAAATAGCCTCGAGGTAGAGGCAAGGTCTACGTACACTCTACCCTCCTAGACCCTACTTGTTCGATTTCATTAGGAATGTTGTTGTATATACATAAATACCTACTTTTAGAGAGAGACCACGGGTTCACATGCCCCATATTTTAGCCTATAAATTCGCCCCTGCCTGTAACCCATTCGAAACCCATAATATCCCTTCACTTTCTTTACAGATCCTCTTTGCATTTTGCTCTCAAAGAGGAATCTTAGATTTATTTCCCCATTTTCCCCAAATTCTAAAAGAATTCAAAATGAAGGGTGCTATGAACATGATAATGTTCGTTATGTTAGCGTTCTTCCTCTGATCTGGAGTTCCTGCTATTTGACAGTTCACGGAGCCGTTTTCCCTCTGATCTGTCGTTCCCCGTGTGTTCTACCCATGCGTTCTTCCTCTGATCTGTCGTTCCCCGTGAGTTCTCCCTCTGATCTGTCGTTCCCCATGCGTTCTCCCTCTGATCTGTCGTTCCCGTGCGTTCTCCCTCTGATCTGTCGTTCCCCATGCGTTCTCCCGCTGATCTGTCGTTCCCCGTGCGTTCTCCCTCTGATCTGTCGTTCCCCGTGCATTCTCCCTCTGATATTTCGTTCCCCGTGCATTCTCCCTCTGATATGTCGTTCCTTCTATCTGACAGTCCACGGAGGTGTTCTCCCTCTGATCTGGAGTTCCTGCTATTTGACAGTTCACGGAGCCGTTCTCCCTCTGATCTGTCGTTCCCCATGCGTTCTCCCTCTGATCTGCCATTCCCAGTGCGTTCTCCCTATGATCTGTCGTTTCCCATGCGTTCTCCCTTTGATATGTCATTCCCCGCGCGTTCTCCCTCTGATCTGTCGTTTCCCATGCGTTCTCCCTTTGATATGTCATTCCCAGTGCGTTCTCCCTCTGGTCTGTCGTTCCTTCAGTCCACGGAGACTTTTCCCCTCTGATCTGTCATTCCTTCTATTTGACAGTTCATGGAAGCGGGAAGAACGCCGTGGCTCAACAGCTGAATCAAGTGTAGAAGCTACTTGAGTGCGCTCTCCCTCTGATCTGTCATTCCTTCTATTTGACAGTCAACGGAGGCATTCTCCCTCGGATCTGTCATTCCTTCTATTTGACAGTTCACGGAGGCGGGAAGAACGCCGTGGCTCAACAGCTGGATCAAGTGTAGCAGTTGCTTGTTTACTTTTTCTTTTCCGACATACATGTGGGTGTTTCTCATCAGTTTCTTTTCGACCAAATCGTTCGTGACACAATTGACCATTCAACAATAAACATTTCTGATCGTCTGGTGAATTAATGAAAGCCAAATTGTTAACGTGTGGTAATTTGATCCAAGCAGTTTAGTGTTTACTGCTTAAGTTGAAAATGTCCTGCAGCAGCCCATTAATGTGGTTTTAGTTTCGATCCTTTTTTGTTGTGGAACAAGTGAGTGCACATTCACTATCATGCTTGGTAATTGGCAAACTATGCGATCTTACTTTCTTTTTTTGGACTTCACCTTCAAAATTTTGCTGAATTTAGCAGGGTTACAGAACAAACATTTTCATTTCCTGTTTATTTTCACTTTTATATGATACGTATCATTAATTCGTTTGTGTTAAATATGCATTAATGAAAGGTTTTTGGCAGGTTGAATCCGGACTATATTTCTCAGCCAAGGTTTTAACAACTTGCTTTTGATAAGGAAGATCATCTGCAGGCGATCATCTTTGTCATCTCTATCATTAAGTTTTATTCCCAGTCAGGAAGATTTGACCAAATTTTTTTAGAGAGCAATCGAAATTAACGCTTCTCTGAGATTGTACTTTTGTTTCTGTTAGAGAATCAACGGGAACAGGAATCTTTCCAAAGTCCTACTTCTATATCCTTTTCATCCCTCAATTCAGGATTGATGCCTAAAAGAAGCAGAAATGGTTATATTCTTTTCCTTCCTTTTTTTATCGTCCCAATTACTGTTATTTTCTCTTTTCTTTAATATTTACTTCTATAGACTGATTATTTGGTTCACATAAATATAGTTTTCTTGGGCTACTGTTTCAGCCATCATTTTTAAGTGAAGCCTGGTTGTATCAAGTTTATCCTTTAACTCTTGTGTCATAGTTGCTAATGAGATGTTGGTCAGATTTACACAATTCTAATATCGTTTTCTGTTTATTAATTTGTATAATAACAACTGTAAATTACATTTAAAGTCATTGGTTGGTGATGGATGAATCAACTGTAACCAACCCAGTGGTTGAAATCAGTGTCGTCAATGGCACGCTTAAGCCTTGAAGTGAGGCTTAATATGTGTTGAGCGCTTTTCCTTGCCAATGAACCTCTTTTGAAGAGGTGACCCCAAACAATTTCTTTGTTCTTATATTTGTGATTCATGCTTATAATTATTGGTCTTGGACAAAACATATATTTGTATTTTTTTTTCCCTTGTCTCCTTTTTTTGCGTTTAAAGCCACAACGAACCTTAGAGTTTTTTGTGCTTTTTACTTTTGATAACACTGGTGGAGACAATAGCCAATTAACTCTTGGTTATCGTCTCCTAAGGGCTTTTCCAGCATTTAAATGATTCCTCCAGTGCAGCATTTACTCACACTTTATTGAGATTTGGTTCTTGAGAAGAACTAGTTGCGTCGCATCCCGGCTCTCCTCAAACGCAATAAGTGAACTGTCTTTCTTCAAAGGGTGCAATTAATTCTAGTTACAACTCTATTTTGATTTGTATGGTGCTCATAGCTTACGACACTTCACACTAAACAATTTAGCTTTCATTAATTCACCAGACGATGAGAAATGCTTATTGTTGAATGGTCAATTGTGTCACGACAGGATTTTGTCGAAAAGAATCTGATGAGAACCATCCACATGTATGTCGGAAAAGAAAAATTAAACAAGTAACTGCTACACTTGATTCAGCTGTTGAGCCACGGCGTTCTTCCCGCCTCTGTGAACTGTCAAATAGAAGGAATGACAGATCAGAGGGAGAATGCCTCCGTGGACTGTCAAATAGAAGGAACGACAGATCAGAGGGAGAGCACACTCAAGTAGCTTCTACACTTGATTCAGCTGTTGAGCCACAGCGTTCTTCCCGCCTCCGTGAACTGTCAAATAGTAGGAATGACAGATCAGAGGGAGAAAGCCTCTGTGGACTGTCAAATAGAAGGGACGACAGATCAGAGGGAGAACGCACGGGGAACAACAAATCAGAGGGAGAACGGCTCTGTGAACTGTCAAATAGCAGGAACTCCAGATCAGAGGGAGAACGCCTTCGTGGACTGTCAAATAAAAGGAACGACATATCAGAGGGAGAACGAACGGGGAACGATATATCAGAGGGAGAACGCACGGGGAACAACATATCAGAGGGAGAACGCATGGGGAACGACAGATCAGAGGGAGAACGCACGGGAAATGACAGATCGGAGGGAGAACGCACGGGAAATGACAGATCGGAGGGAGAACGCACGGGGAACAACAGATCAGAGGGAAAACGGCTCCGTGAACTGTCAAATAGCAGGAACTCCAGATCAGAAGGAGAACGCACGGGAAATGACAGATCGGAGGGAGAACGCACGGGGAACGACAGATCAGAGGGAGAACGCACAGGAAATGACAGATCGGAGGGAGAATGCACGGGGAACGACAGATCAGAGGGAAAACGGCTCCGTGAACTGTCAAATAGCAGGAACTCCAGATCAGAGGGAGAACGCATGGGAAATGACAGATCGGAGGGAGAACGCACGGGGAACGACAGATCAGAGGGAGAACGCACAGGAAATGACAGATCGGAGGGAGAAGGCACGGGGAACGACAGATCAGAGGGAAAACGGCTCCGTGAACTGTCAAATAGCAGGAACTCCAGATCAGCGGGAGAACGCTTCCGTGGACTGTCAAAAAGAAGGAACGACAGATCAGAGGGAGAACGCCTCCGTGAACTGTCAAATAGAAGGAACTCCAGATCAGAGGGAAAGTTAAACTCGATCAACTTTGACTGTTACCTGGAGTAAGTTTGTGATTTTGTGTACTAAATTATGCAATTTGGTTATATGTTTTCCAGTTTCTGTTCTGAAAAAAATCTCTGGGATAATGTAGGAATATATGGAGGAAACTACCAGAGGATAAGAAAAATTCATTTGCATGCCTCGACTCCATGTGGTTTTCCTCGTACAGAAACAAACAGTATGAGTCTAAGGTGTTGAGATGGATTAAGAAAAAAGACATATTCTTGAAAAAATATGTTTTTGTTCCCATCGTTCTCTGGTATGTGTTTCTGATTTGTTATCTGGCTATGCCAAAGTTACATATCATTTGAGGTTGTGCTTTGTAGACTGAGATGTCATTCATCAGGGGTCATTGGTGTCTTTTGATCTTTTGCCATCTCGGTGAAAGTCTAGAGTCAGAATCAACAACTCCCTGTATGTTGTTGCTGGATTCGTTACAGAGAGCAGACTCCTCGCGATTTGCACCTGAGATAAGAAAGTATTTTCCTCGACCAACATCCTACCTTATGATTTTTGTTTTGCTAGTTATTTTGCCTTTTATGCTTTATTTTGTTCGATTTGTAGATTTGTTTCCAGCATATTCAACAATGAAGAGAGGCCAGAGAGCAAGCAGCTGATAAAGAAAATCCCATTATTGGTTCCTCAGGTCACAACACTTTTCACTCTTGATTCTGATGTTACTTACTATGTGTGTTTAAACACGTATCATGCCGTTATTGATTTGATGTAAAAATTCAATATGATGGTCTCATTTAGAACGACTTGCACGTTTCAGGTACTGCAACAGAGAAATGCTACCGACTGTGGTAAATTTGTTTTGTACTACATTAGCCTTTTCCTAGAGAATGCTCCAGAAACTTTTAGCATTTCGGAAGGCTACCCTTACTTTGTGAGTACTTTGTCAAACTATTTAGATAATCAAATAAATAGAAGTGTTCCCTCACACACTTCAACACGGTATCCGAGCAGACAAAGGTCTTGAATTTGAGTCTCATCGCCACCCAAAAAGCATTTCCACATGCTTGGCTTTTGAAAAAAGAATCAAGCCAGCACATGAGGGGGCGTGTTGAAGACATAATTGAATAAATAAAAGTGTCCCCTCTCTAACAGTTTAAACTTTTAGACGATATGGTCGTGCTCGTCAACAATCTTCCTATCAAGAAATCCTCTAATCCTCGTAATCTTTTCTGTTTTATAGATGAAGGAAGACTGGTTTACTCATGACCAGTTAGAAAGCTTTTGGCAAGACCTGCAGACTGTGAACAAGAACTCATCATCTGCTGATGGAAACTCCTCAGATTCAGATGATGTTATATGTTTAGACTAAGAGGGGCATTTAGATTGTTTTTCTTACAAAAATATGATACTATTTCAAATGGAGCCTTGGAACAATGGTGGATTTCGTCGTCGTGTGACGTTAAAGGTCCAAACTTGTTTGAGACTGAGGCATCGTTGTTGTTATTATTGTGACCTATAGGTCACATATTTGAGCTGTGGAATCAGCTACGGATGCTTACATCATGGTAGGCTGACAATGTTACTTCTTTAGCTCTTTCCTGATTCTTATTTGAACTCGGGATGCTTCGTGCATCAGACTGTTTATTTTTTTAAAAAAAAGATACGATTGAAAGGACAGGTAACTATGGCTCATTTGGATATTTAATTTTTTGGATTAAAGGATTATGCATCGATTCTTTCTGCTTTTCCTTACATTGCTCTGTGAATTTTTCAATATTTTATTATATATCTACGGAAACATTTTTTTCAATCAATATATATAGTGTTATTTTCTGTATAGATATTATTTTCAAGGGTTGGTGGTGCACGATTCGAATTCAATGGATAATGGATCATCCGTGCTATCCTTTATAGTTGTCGTGCTGTCTAATTCTTGGGCCTCTTAGTGGTTTAGCCTCAGGCCCAACAGCTTGGCCAGCCTCAAAGCTATCCGAGTTCACAGTACTCCCCCTCCTCTTTAAGAACCTTATCAATTCGTACAGTAGACATACTTCTTCGAGTCAATTCCATTAAAGCGTAGTGTGATAACAATTCCATAACTAAGATGCAGTTATACAGCTACCTATGCTCTGTTTTGTTTCCCAAGCCAGAGCATTGATTGAAGATCATTGTTAATTGCCTGATCCACTCCTCAAAAGAATCCAGTACAAGAAATGCTCTCTGCAAATTGACCATGTAACAGGATTCTTGAAGTAGTTGAAAATACTAGAATAGTGGATATGATCTTAGTGTCCTCCAGTCCTTCAGATTTGCGACGATGGAAGCAAGCCAAGATTAGCAGAATGCTAGCTAACTGAACACTACAGAGATATTTGGCAACAGGTGCAAAGCCAGAATCAACCTTCCAAGACTAGCGGAAACAGTAACCTTGAGCAAACATGTCTATAAAGTATGCATACCAACGTATCGTACCTTATTTTCAGCAGGCCATGCTAACAGCAAAACAAGACTGAGCAACAGCTTGGCCAGCCTTCAGGGCTATCCGTGATCACAACACAACAACTATAGTTATGCCTCAAACCCAAACAAGTTAAACTTCGACTATATGAATCTTCATTGACCATTTTTTCTCATTTACCCTCAACTACTATTATCATCATAAATAAGTTAAATATTAGACTTTAATTGATAAGATTCGAACCATGATGTGTATCTAACTCATACATCACGTGCACGGTTCTAATTACCACTAGATCAAAGCTCTTGCAAGTATTTTGCTGCAAGTATCTTGCAATCTTCTTCAATAAACATGGAAGCAAGAATCAGTAATCATGATGGGATCAACATCTATGTAACCAGTGGTCATATCATATCAGAAGAAAAAATTAAGCCAACAGCAACAGATAGACTAAGAATACAACAACTACATTGTTTGTAATACTACAACAGAAACTCAATCAACAGCAACAGAAATCTCTAGGTATCACACACTATTCTTGATTGAGCTTGCAATCATCAGTAGACTAATTTGGAGTTCAAGCAAGAATCAGAGATTCCCTCTAGGCAATGAATTAGTATTAACATCAAGATTTCTCCAGTACTAGTCAATCATCTATCCAGACCAAACAAGCAGAAGAAGAAATGGTAAACAAGCCATAGGAAATAGATTGAGGGAACAAGTAAACCAAACATTGTGGAAATCTGATGAGCATTGTCAAACTTGATGTTGTACTTCATGGTCATGTTATGGTACATCACTCCCCAGTACTGATGCACTGTTTCACCACCATCAGAGCTCAAATTGTTCTTCTTCGAATTCGATTCAGGCGCGTCGTCAAACAGCTGGTAAATGAAAGCCTGAGCAGCACCTTCCTTCCTGAGTGGAGTTCCAAGGCCAGATTTCAAATGTGAAATCAGTCCTTGTAAGTACTTCTCAGCGTACATCTGGCTCTCCTCTGCATTCATGTGCTCATCATTACTTGGCCACCCTGTTTCCGTCAAAATCAGGGGAACATTCTCGTAGCCTGAAACCGCCATTGCAGCAATTACAGCATCAACCATCATATCAAACAGATTATGATACCTAACACCTGTAACAACATCATCACGGAAGTTAAATGGACCTTCCTGGAACAAAGCGAAGCTAATCGGAATCTCTCCATGGAGTCGATACACATTGTACGGATACACATTCATTAACAGAGATGAATTCGTTTCCTCCAAAAACTCAAGTACTGGTCTGATAACAAGCGAGTTAACAGGCTCTTGGAACTCAGCTGAAGACGGAGGAAACGCCGTCGTAATCACGTTGATGAAGGAGAAAGTAGTAGAAACTGAAACAGTACGGATTCCCAAATCAATAAGTGCGTGGTGTAAGTTCTGCATGGCGGGGACTAAAGCATTGGTAGGATCGGAAGCTCCGGCGCCTCCGCCTCCGGGGGAAGAGATAACGTCTGAACCGACTGAAATGAGTGAAATCCGAGCACGAGGATGAAACGGAAGTACATTGTTGTAAACCCAAAGAGTAGCAGCGGAGCGATTGGCAGCGAAGGCTCCGACGAGGTAATTTGGGACGGTGAGGAGGAGGGAGATGTTCGAGTAGGAAAATGCTCGGATTAAAGTTGGGCTTGGATTAAGGAGACGTACGGCGGGGATATTGAGAGATTGAAGTGCAGTGACGACATGCTCAGGCGGTGGAGAGTTGTCCACGGCGGCGGAGTAGGTGAAGCCGATGGTAGTAGTGCCGGTGGCTGGCACGGCGGTGGAAGGGAGGATTCCGGTGAAGAGAGAGAGAATGAAGAGAGAGAAAAGCGCAGTTCTCGAGGGAAGCATCATGAAAATAACACTGCCTTGAACTAACTAACTAACTTCTTTTTTAGATTTTTCTCTTCTTATATACGTCCGTCTTTAATTATTATTAATGGAAAGAAAACAATTTTCCTAGAAATATTTTTTGTATTTTTTTATTTAAATAATGCAATTATTATGCCACAGTCCTAAAAAAAAAAAGATAGTTCGATACACGAAAAGAATATCACTTTTCATGTAAGACTCGAGGTACAATTATATGATCCAAGTGGTTGTAATATACGCAATTTGATTTTTACAAGCATCAATGATTGATTTCACTGACTGATTTCATAATTCACGCTTATCGTATACAATCCAAGAAGTTGTGATATACGTAACCTAATTAATACAAGCATCAATGATTGATTTCACGACTTAAATCGATATCTTATATATCATACAAAGTTACAAACACAAGTAAATCATTGTTACAACACTCTCCTCCTCGGGATTAGATCTATAATCTATATACCTTAGAAATTGTATTAGGACAAAGGAGATTTGTTTTAAAAGAAGGGAAGAGGAAGAGATTTGAAGGAAATATAAGGGAAATAGAGAACTACGGACGTAGATGATATCATCACGATCCCTCTTTTCGTACAGCTAGAGATGCTTAACGCCACTTCGTCAACTGCCGTGTCGAGACTCTCTTTCGAAAGTGAGATATTGGCTTTCACAAGAGGGAAAGATCACTTTGTGGAACTTGGAAGTGATAATAATAGGTGGCTTACACGTTTCACTGTGTCGAGAAGAGATTATTATGAATCACCAGGATATTTAAGATGTCTCTTTATTTCTATATAGTATAATATGTTATATTTTCTTTATTTTTGGTGCTTAAAAAAGAAAAAAGAAAGTGAAAATGAGGATATTACAAAGAAGACTGATGCCAAATTTAATCAGTTATAACCTTATCATTTTATTTAACTTTGAAGGCTATTACATTTTCTTTTATATATAATAAGCTAATAAGAAAATTAAAGACACACAAACAAAGCTAATTATAATAAGCTCTCTTTTTTTTTCCAAACTGTAGAATATAATTAGCTAAGGATCGTTTGGTTCAGAAGATAAGATAAAATATTTTACAATTAAGTTTGAGATTAAATTTACACTTCGTTTAATTACTTTCGAACAAACAAAGTATAAATTTAATTCTAGTATCCCATCAAACTTGGCGTTAATTCAAATTACAACATTTTTCTTTGGATCAAAGGATTATGCATCGGTCTCTCTTTCGATTTTTTCTTCCATTGCTCTGTGAAATTGGTTTCACACTTGTACTTTCTACCCTCTTCATTCGCCTCCTGCGATAAATATATGAATAGCAGATTTAAGTTACGTAGCTTATAATTTAAGAATTAATTTGTATTTATAAAAAGATTTTTTTGATCAATAAATATAATATTATTTTCTATAAAGATTGAATACTTTTTTGATGATTAATGTTTGATTGTCACTAGCTATTTGCACATTAAGAAATTCTTAACGTCAAAGTTCACAATTCAGAACTCAATAGATAATGGATCACAGTCTTTCTATTATTTGTAACTTACATGCAATAACTATAGTTATTTCTCAATTTAAACGAGTTAGCTCAGCTAAATGAATCTTCATTATTATTCATTAATCATGATTTCTCATTTACCTTTAAAACCATCGTCATACCAAAAAATAAATATGAGAAAATAAGTATTAGACTTTTATTTGAGATAATTTCGAACCATGACGTAAACCTAATTCTTCCTTTTCTAATACGTCTTTAATAATGTAAATACGGAAAGAAAACAATTTTCCTACAAAGATTTTCTCTAATTTTTTAATTAAAAAAATCATGTGTTATTTTGTTTTTATTGATTTTCTGTAAATAAAAAAAAATCAACAAGTATCCCCCGTCCCACAGAAAAAGAAGAAAAAGAAGAAGAGAACCCAACTAAAAGGGAATAACATCTATTTATTCCATAAGGTAGAGAAAAATCAAATCCAATTAGTTATGCGTTGAGATTAAGCTAAACTGAATAAAATCAAACTTTTTTTTTGTAAAGATTTTATCACTTTATCAGATACCTTAGCAACAATTAACTATGCCTCAATCCGAAAAAATCAAGTGAAAATGATAGCTCGATGCACAAAAAAATCCCACTGTAATGTAAGGCTCGAGGAACAACCACACTCCAAAGAAGTTAATGCAAACAATCTGCTTGACACAAACATCAAGGCCGACTGATTCCACTATTCGAACTCGTAGTCTAGGTCACATAGACAAGCATTCCGTGTATTGGTGACCTACATAACATACGAAGACAACTAAATCATTGCTCCAATGCTCCCCTTCCTCAGAATTAGATTGTATATACCTTGAAAATTGCATTTGGACAGAGGAGATTTCTTTGAAAAGAAGTAAAGAGGGAGAGATTGGAAAGAAGATAAAAGGGAAAAGGAGAATTATGGAAGTGATATTAGTAGAAGGCATATTTAGTAAAAAGTTTTATGTGTTCTCGAGCGAGAACGAAAGCTAGAAGCAGGCGGGTTACACGTTCCATTGTCCCGAGATGAGACACAAGTGGTGATGATCACCCCAAGGTATGCGCTAGCGCCTTTGACAGACAATATTGAACTTGATTTCTTAACCTTTCACTTCCAGAAACCATAGCCAAATCCACTATCCTTCTTCACTTATGCATTAGACTTGGATCGCTTGGCACAAGAGTCGAACTTGTGACCAACAACACAGGTGTGACACAAGTCTGTAGAAACTCAAATAGTCTTATAGATCATAAAGAGCAAGTAAACACAAGAGTTAAAAAAGCAAAGCAAACAAATGCAAGAATATGAAATACCAATGAAATTACTAAATCAAAAGGTTTCAAAAAAGGACATTCAAGGTCCCTAATTGTAGAAAGGTTTGAATACCAAATGATGAAGAGTTACTAACAACCAAACTACTAAAATAGGAATAGAGCAGAAAAGCATATACCAAAGAACAGCACTACAAAACAATGCAAATAGGAGAACAGGCAAGCACGAAAACAAAGCTAATAATGTCAAAGAACACATCCTAACCGGAAATAGAAACCTCATCAAACTTATCTGCCGTTTCTTTGTTGTTTTTTTTTTCTTTTTTGTTGTACTTCCAATTTTAAAGATTAAGATGAGTTGATCAATTCTCACTTGGCCATCATGACCTTGACGAACTCGTCATAGTTGATCTGTCCATCGCCATCCACATCAGCTTCACGAATCATCTCATCAACCTCTTCATCCGTAAGCTTCTCACCTAGGTTAGTCATGACATGGCGAAGCTCAGCAGCAGAGATAAATCCATTCTGATCCTTGTCAAACACTCTAAAAGCTTCCTTGAGCTCCTCCTCAGAATCAGTGTCCTTCATCTTGCGAGCCATCAGGTTAAGGAACTCAGGGAAGTCAATGGTCCCATTCCCATCAGCATCAACTTCATTGATCATGTCTTGAAGCTCAGCCTCAGTTGGGTTCTGCCCCAATGACCGCATCACGGTTCCAAGCTCCTTAGTTGTGATGCAACCTGCAGCACAGTTGCACACAGTTATTGGACATGTAAAGTTTTAAGAGCTTACAAGTTACAAACACTTAAAACTAGCATCCCCCCCCCCCCTTTTCAGCTCTTCTCTATGTATACATGGGAAAAGGCTTCAACATCAAGCTTCGACAGTTTTGTGCTCAAAGTGTACAACAACAATAAGGAAGCCTCAACCCCAAACAAGTTGGGACCGGCTATATAAATAGTCACTCCTCCATTCAAAGTGTAAGAAAAGGAGAAACAGAAACACAAGTTTCATCACAATAATAAGAAGCCTATGAAAGATCCCAGCAATGAGGAATACAGTTAACCATCATTAACAAGAATTCCACACGTCGATCTCCATATATAGGGAAGAAAACAAAAAGGAAATTCATTTCCAAACAGAACAGAAATAAAATTGGCAAAATCACTTGAATCCCATTCATCTAAAAGCATCAACTATTTCAAGAGGCAGCAGCTACTCATATTCAAGTACTAACTCTTGCTACCACTATATTTTACTTATTACTGCTATGTTCCAATGGCATATTATCAGCCTGTGGATGTTTATAGTTACATACATATAATTACAAACTTGAGTTTTTCTCAAGCACATCTATAGACTTGAACGCTCTTTACCTCCCGTGGTAAAGCAATGAATGGAAGGTTGTGAAACCCACCATCACAAACATATTACCACATTGAACAAATGGAGACAATCCGTCAAGAAACAAAGTCAAAGATATCATGACAAAACCAGGTAAATCCACAACTACAAAGAAAAAAATAATAAGACGATCGACCTATTTAACTTGATATAATTAAGAAAAATGCAACACCCAGAAACACGCTTTTCGAAACTTGCCAAACAAACAAATCCCTAACTACCAAGAAGGATCAGCCAAAGAATTCAACACATTGACCCAAAATCTAGAAGCCACCAATTTCTTTTGCGTTGTCAATGGAGTGAGTTGGTTCGAATCCCAGCGGAGGTTAAAACAATAGGCGATTTCTTCCCACTTAACCAGTACTTTTGGTGGAGGTGCGTGGAAGTTAACCCAACACCACTGTTATCAGACGAAAAAAAGATCTTGAAACCAGTTTCACAATGGATCCATCAAAAACCAAACCCAAACACAAATTGAAACCACCCAGCTAAAGAAACAGCATGTTCAAGGATCCAACACCAAATCCCAGAATTTTCCCGTCATGAACACAAATCTCATAATTTGCACATAAACATCAAATCATATATCAAAACAACTGTCAATCCAAATTCTAAATGCTAGCAGTTTCACATAAACCCATCTTCATTTCCATTTCTATCAAAACAGCATAACCAAGAATCAAACACACGAATCCTACAATTTTCCATTAACAAACAAAAACTCTTATCAGTAACACATCAACATCAAATCATAGATCACAGCACTGTCAATCGAAAGCAACATTAACCAAAAGAATTCAACACACTGGACCCAGAATCCGCCAGTTTCACAAATAAATTCATCAGATCAAATCCAAACACAAAAATTGAAACTACCCAACACAGAACACAACAATTAGCAGCAAATCAACATCAAATTATAGATCACAACACTGTTCAACAAATTGAAGGATAAAAAACGGAAAACTCAACGATTGGATCTGAGGTAAAAACAAAAGTTATAAAAGGGAAAAAGAAGAGACCATCTCCATCCTTGTCGAATAGGCTAAAAGCTTCTTTGAACTCCGAGATCTGATCGTCCGTGAGCTGATCCGCCATTATCGATTAATTCACAGAGCTTTTTTTTTAGTGTGTGTGTGTGAAAATGGAGAAGGCAAAGAGGGTTATTATAATGGTCCAAAAATTCCTAAAGGGAACATAGTGGGTGGCCAAGCATCTTATTCTTTTTTCCTTTTTGACTCAAATTACTCATCTAGTCAAGAAAGGAATATTTAGTAATCCAGAGTTTTCGAGTTCGAGCCTTGATAATAGAATTGTACGTGACGTTTTGGATGCAAGTGAAATTTTCTTCGAACCACAATGGACCAAATAATAACGAGAACACTTGAAAAAAGAGTTTGATTCAGCTTTACATAAATCGTAGTCAGCACTCTCTTGCTTTCTCTTTAATAACGATGTTCTGATAGTTATCATGTAATTGTCGTAAACGGAATCTTAAGAAGCAGAATTGTATTGTTCGTGACATTTTGGATGCAAGTAAAAATTTATTTGAACCACAACGGACCAAATAACAATGAGAATATCGAAAAGGAATCTTATTCAGCTCCACGTAAATCGTGCTCAGCATTCTTTTGCTTTCTCTTTAACAACGATGTTCTGATAGTTATCATGTAACTATCGTAAACGAAATCTTAAGAAGTAGAAGATAATTATAATGTTGCAATGGTCAAAAGGACATTCGAGTTAAGATATATATTATGAGCGATATAAAAATAAATCGTCTTGTTTCATTGCTTTCAATTGAACAAATAAGCCGACGTTAGTAGAAGGTTTGATTCAACAAACAACAATGTTGAGAAATCAAAAAAAAATAATTTGGTTCGTTAGATTATAATGCAAACATTAAATAGACGACCATAAATTTCAAATATTTTTCATTTTATTTGAATAAAATTTATAAAGTTTGAATTGAATATAGAGTTGTGATTGATTATCTTTCTTGCAAAAAGAAAAATAATATTCATACTTAAATGTACTTAAATATAACTTTAAAAGTGAAAAATGAGTTGCAAGAAAGATTATAAATTGTTTTTAAAATTTAAAATATCAAGTTGGATACTAATATATTTAATGCATATACATGTATTTTGTTCATCATATTAAAAGTTGGATATATAGTGTATAATTCGTAATTTTGTTAATGAACAAGTTTCCCTTTGTTTATATTTTGGGTCTAAATTTACTTTTGCCTAAAGGAAAAGAATCCACCACTAATAAACTCCAACTTTAATATATAATGGAGTTTAATTTTAAATTATAGTCAAAATTAAAGTGGTAGATTTATAGTTTTTTCCTCAAATGTATTTTCACAAAGAGAATCCACTTATATCAAGAGCAAATATAAGATGATTTGCTAGATATGATAAATGTAATGAAAGTTTGCATTATATTTAGTTTTTTTTTTCAGTATGTGTTATAAGTAGACGATAAAATTGAACAATTTTCTCTAATGGCAAATTTGTAGCATCACTACACAAGTTCAATTCGCAACATATATAAGGCGCATGAAGACAACCCTGTAATTGCTACAAAATTCCCCTTCGAATAAATTGTTAGTAACTATTCCAAAAAAATTTAATTCTATTTTGTCCAAATGCTTGTAAATCTTTTTCAAAATCGCGATATTAACAAGGGGCAATTTCATTAATAGCGACATTAACACTTTTTGAGTGATAAAATCATTCCTACTAAAGGCGACTCCATTCCCAGAACTCTAATATACTCCTTGCCATCTTACAAAGGAAATAATAGTCCAAAAAAAGACTAATATGTCAACTTTTGCATACACTGAATCAAACTCCATTTACATTCTTGTTTGAGATGTACAAAATTCCCAGGGCCTTCCAAAAATAAGGACAGGAGGGAGAACTTGGAAGATCACAAAAATAAGAAACAAAAAGTTCCGCGGCTATGCAGAAAATTCACAAGATGATCCGTAAGTGCATCACTCCTTACCTAGATTCAGACACCTGCGCAAGAAACTCAGTGTCGTTCCAAGGTTTGAAGGCTCCTGCATTGGTGAGATTCTAGCAAAACACCGAATAAGAAAGTATGTTACTAAAACTTGTCTATAAACAACTAGGATGCAATATATAGAACAACAATAACAACTATGTCTCGGTCCTTGAACAAGTTGGGGTCGGCTATATGAATCTCACTTCTTCATTTAAAGCTCATTTCATATTATCAGCATACATGCAATATACATTTCATAGTGAAAAGCCAGGTTGCCGACTAAAAAGTAGAATGGGATTTAAATCATTGATCGCTCATCCTGAAACTTCGTTTACTAGCCAAATGGGATCAATACTCATATAACTCGCAAATCCTCATATTCAAACAGTTTATGAATATGACAATTTCAGTATTTCAGAAGCTTAAACAAGAAGAAGTTGTCAATCACCAAAATAGTCTTGATTATGTGAATCACTTGAACATTTAAACTTAGGTCACTGCAGAACTAGGATAAGATGCAAAAGAGTCATGACGTTTCGTCGTCTCATATTAACACATTGAGTGTTTCTCTGAAACGTAGTTTTAATTATAACGAAGAAAAAATCCTTACTTATAAGTTACTGAAATTGATCATTTGGAGAAAAAAAAATCAAAGACAATGAAACTGACATTTGTTACAAAAGCACAACTCATGGTATGTCCTTTTATATCTTTTGCTTTCTGAATTCGTTATCGATTTAATTCTTACCTATTTTAGTAAAAATGCATAGGTAACTAGCTTAAACAAGACTTAAACAGAGTGATAGCTACTTCTTACAAAGTGAGGTAATCAGGTATTTGCTGATTGTCCCCTGTCAAATCAACATTATTCTTTTTTGGCATAATATATGGATAGACACTTTAACTTGGCCTCAACTAGCAATTGGACACTCCAACTCTAAGGATGCACATCTAGACACGTCAACTCGTCTCCACTGTGTCAGTTGAAAACTCCAACTTACAAAATGATCATCCACGAAACACAATGGGGACGAGTTGAGGTGTTTAGATGTGCATTCTCAAAGTTGGAGTGTGTAGTTGTCAGTTGAGGCAAAGTTATCTATGTATTATGCCTTTTTCTTCTTTCTTTTTTGGATAAAGTATCAACATCATCATCCTTTTGTTAATGTTATTAATAAAATGATTGCAATGTTACTTGTTTTTTCCAGAATTCAAATTCAAACTACAACAACATACCCAGTATAGTCTCAAAAGTAGGATTTGGAGAGAGTGGGGTGTGCGCAGACCTTACCCCTACCTTCGTGAGGTAGAGAGGTTGTTTCCAACAGACCCTTGGCTCAACAAAATCGTTTTTTCTGGACAGTTACAAAGAAAACGCTATGATGAAAATCAAATTTGAACTAGGAATTAGTTTCTGATATAGCTTTAAACCTTTTATTTAAAACATAGATCCATACAACAATATTTTTTGACCAACAACCTTCTTTCATTGAATAGCAACAGATGGGCATACACATATCAAAAGCACAAGCCGAAAGAAAACCATCAATCTATTCTTCTCCATAAATAGGGCTGAGATGAGCCACTCACCTGTAACCAAAACGAAAAGCCACGCATGATCTTCAACTTCTTCCTCTCGTTATTACCAACTTCTTTAAGCCTTTCCTTAAGGTCTGCAGTATAAATAAATTGAAAAGATGTACTATTATGTAAATGGCGTATAGTGCAACTAAAGTGAAAATTAAGCACAAATTTGAATGACTTCATAGTGCCCAAACTGCCGAGAACTCAGAGAGAGGTGCAGTTGAAGATTGTCATTGATATACAGCAGATATGAATACATCAAACTTACAAAAGAAGAAAACAAGAAAATCTCCTAAATCAATTAATGTTTCTAGCAATCGACAATCCTAATTTCCCAAAATATCAAAGAACAACTAGTTCACATTTCTAGCAATAGACAATCCCAAATTTCCCAAAATTTCCAAAGAACAACTAGCTCTCAACACTGAGCTTCCATTGTTTCATCGGGCAAACTGTTCTTATGGAAACATGGATTATTTTGGTTAAAGGAACAGTGCAACGTAACTTAAATATAATCTGGTTCCTTCATGATTTCTATGCTTTCAGGTTCCTATTCCCAAGAGAAAAAAAGAGGTGGGTGAGTTCTCGGTGGGCATACAAAGAACAATAATTTTCAATCTCTGTTTTAATACTGCTAGAATTTCGATCTGCGGTGCACTAATTACAAACTGTCAACTTACCATATAGTCTGGAAGTGATATCCTAGATGGTAAACTTCTTCATAAAACATAGGAAACAGATGATTTCTTAAGTTTAAAATGGAAATATTAAAAAAATGAATTGCAGGATAACTCCAAAGTACAATATCACATTGTTCCATTTTTCTTGAGTGGTAAGATGGTTACAAAATATAATCAGGACACAAATTTTGGTCGAGAGCAATAAAATTTTGAACAGATTTCCGGACAAAATCCACGTGGAGCATTATTTCAATATTGCACTCATAGTTCAAAACATGGGTGTAATACCATAGTTGGAGAAAGATAATAAGTATAAATTTCAACCATATACAGATTTTATGAAAGCTTTTCCTTTTTTTGTTTGCCATCACTAGGTTTCCCTGAGATGGTGCATATTAATGACCTAGAAGTCCTCCAGCTTGACGGACATTGGCTTCAAATGTTATATAGGGTGAAAAAATTCCCATATCTTTTGTGAAGATGTACTTAGGAACAAGGATCTCACTGTAGGAGAAGTACAAAACTTTGCGAGAAATGAACAATTTGAAAAAGGATTCTTAGTTTCTTACTGTTCGTAATTCATGATTTTCTCTATTTCTTTTCATACTTCATTCACAAATAAGCCCAACTGTCCCAACTTAACTTAGCAATTGACCTCCTCATACTTGGGAGGTTGTAACAACATCAAATAGTTTGAGAAGGAATAGAAAAATTAATTTATTTCTTTTTAGAAGTATGAAGTAATACTATAATAATTTGACATCTTCATTGGAGCAACTAGTCATCAGTCAACCTAATTACGCTATGGCCTATGGGTGGTATAAATGACCAGGGTTTCATAAAATCTTAAAGACAACCAGTGTTATCAAAAGTGAAAAGCGCAAAAAAGCTCTAAGGTCCGCTGGGGCTTTAAGCCCAAAGAACGAAGGCTCAAATGGAGAAAATTTACAAATATATATGTTTAGTCCAAGACTAATGATTATAAGCATGAATAACAAATATATGGACAAAGAAATTTGAATTTTTTTTTTACGATAGAGTGAATATCAATTGTTTAGTGTCGTCTCGTCATGAAAACGCTCATTTGCAGGGAAGAGTTTGTCTTAGAGACTTGACAACGACACTGAAGCGCACATTAAGTGAGGCGAAGCACTCACATGTTTTGAGCCTCGCTTCAGGGCCTAAGCGCTCCTTTGACAACACTGGCCTATTCTTTTAACGCCACGTTTTTTCGGATTGGTCATCCTTTGTACTACGTAAAACCTTAAAACTTTTTGCATTATTATTTTGCCTTGACAGCATAATTTAGAGAAACTAGAAAGAAATTCAATGATGAAATCAGAGATTGCAGATTGTGAAGTGTTTTAAGATATACGCAGGGAATTACTCCAAGCAATTTGAGTTCAATGACAGGTGATGACCATTATCCAAATATTTACTAATGTTTGAGAGGGCATTAATTCACCAGAACAACAGGTTATATATTAGACATACACAACAGAAACCAAGCAAAGGTGCAGTGGTACCAAAACTTTGAAACCACATATTATCGATGAAAATGCAACTTAGAGGATGCTGAACTTACCTGTATAGTACTCCAGATATGATTTTCCCATTTTCGTTGTCTTGTAAGACTTCACTCCCCCTCTACGCGATTCCATATTCCTTTCCACTGGTTTTTGATCGTTGACATATGTCCATAGTTCTTTGTACTCCTTTGGATTGTAAGGCTTCTTCAGAAGATCCATGACTTTCTTTCTGAACTCAGACAGTTCACATTTCTGTGGATATACATCCTTGATCTTAGTATACATTGAAGCTCATTCACATAAAAGCATCATGAAGAACTATTTCCACAAACTTCAAATTAACAAACAGAGCAGGTAAGGACTAAGGGTAAAATAGGGAGGAGAAACAAAGGACGGAAGGGTAAAATAGGGAGGAGAAACAAAGGACGGAAGAGAATACACTCTAGTGGTTTTTTGCAGAAAAAGCTGTAAAGTTAAAGCTTCAACCTTCTTGAGCATATCATTACTGTCGTAAAGGATTTCAAGGTCATCATCAGTAGCTTCATACTTAATATTGCAACCGCTTCTTAACGAGGCTTTCATGCCCCATTTTTCACATTGAAGATTCTCCAGGAGTAACCCATAATCTTCACATACATCAGATGGTTTTTCTTTGTCTCTGACATGAACTAGTTTACTCCCTTTTTCCATCATCTTCTCCTCACACGACTTTATCTTAGTCTCATACTTCCCCTGCCTCTTGGATGCACCACACTTCCCAGTGCTAAGCTTCTGGCTCATAATCCCATTGTTTCTCTGCGAAGTAGGATCGGAAGGCTCAAATATCACATCCATGCCTCCCATGGATCTATTGCTATCATACCTGGGATCAGTCCTTGGAAATTTCCGATTTTTCAGCTCATCTTTGCTACATATATTGAGCGAGATTTCCTCATCTACAGCATCCTTTGGCGTCTCCATATCTTTCTGTTTTTTACAACAGAAATATTTGCACCCATTATCACACTCACTCTCTTTTTCATACTTTATGGACACAGGAAACTCATCCTTTCTATTAATGTTAAGGATATATGACCTCCCATAAGGATTAGCATTAGCCAAAAACAGCTTGTACTGCGGGTCAGTTTCATCCTCATCCTCATCCTCAACCTCAACCTCATCATAGCTGCCATCATTTCCATGTTCATTTGTGTATGACTGAGAATTTTTATCATAGTTGTAGAGTAGCTTCAAAAACTCAACATAATCTTCATCGGCATTCTCTAATCTTGAAATCTTTTGCATGAGATTATCACTAATCTTTACTTCACCAGAATATTCTGCTCTCTTTCCATTTCCATGTCTTGCTTCATAAACATCATCATAATTCCTCAATCCTGGTCGCCCCATTATAATGGAATTCAGCTCCAACAAACGAACAGCTAACAACAAAAATTCACTACTATTTCACCCCAATTCCCCTCATTCATAGACACAGAATAAAAGACTTCATAAATTTCACCATCTACGTGAAGTGCAAGTATTCTTCTGAAAACTCAAGCTGCTACAAAACAAAAGGAATAGTCAATGTCCATAAAAAACATATCATAAAAAATGGAAAGAATAATCAATGTCCATGGACCCAAAATTCATGAGAACAAAAAAATTAGAATCCAAGAACTCATGTATGTACATACATATATAGTTACATAATCCGTGTGTTGTGCACTTAAACAAACTCTTCATTGCCTTGTCATACCAGCATTAGATGGTATGCCATGGGTATTGGGACTCTGTAGGGATATTTCCAAATACACTACAAACATTCTCAAAGTTGAACACACTCGCACTAGATATATACGGACAATGTGTCTACTAAATATTTGTACCTAAATAGATCAAAGATTCTTTTTTATAGAGGGGTTCAGATCAACATGTGCACGCCTCAACTATTCCTTCAGGTACCTACTATCTTCCACCAACACAGGTATCGATGAAGTCTAAATTGTGGTATCCCATGGTTTTCACCAACTTCATTGACAGCTAGTCCACACATAAGTTTGTCAATAATACTTCAAAAGACTTTTCATTCACGGTTCATATACTCGACCATAAAAAAAACTAAAATTCAAGAACTCATGATGTATAGAATTTTTTTTTTGATGACCGTGGTGTCTGAGTCAGCTTTCGTGTACCTCGGCAAATTCCACGGCAAATCTGTCACCTCCCACCAGCAACAATAGGTACCAGGTAACTTTGTCCACCAAGACTAGGACAAACTCAAGATGTATAGAATCCCAAAAGAAAATGAAAAAAAAATCTATTTTCTTTTCATACTTAAGTTTGATGTGTTTTACTTGAGTCAAACATCTATCGAAAACAGTTTTTCTACCTTCACAATGTAGGGCTAAGACTACGTAAACACCACCCTCCCCACCTGTGAGATTACATTGGGTTTGTTGCCATTGTTGTTGTTTATAAAATTTAACTCTCATGGTAATCTTGTCATCAAACAGGGAAAAGGGTTGTGCTAAGGGGGACCTAAAATTACAATTTTATATACAAGGTCAAATTTTTTTAACAAATATATAAACATATAACAAAAACAAACACATGCGTATAAACAAGAAATCAAATGCATACCATTTAACAAGAAAAGATAGACAAATACACACTCAATCGTGAACAATACCAAGAAATAAACTCAAGAATCCAACAAATAAGGGCTTTTAGTAAAGAAAAAGAAATGTGAAAATTTTACCTGCAAAAATGAGAAAAGAGGAACTACCCACAACAAGTTTTCTCTTTGTTGTCTGAAGAAGTGAAGGAAGAAAAAATAGATGCTTTAATGGCGAAACCGGAGAACTTCCTATGGAAAGCCGTCTCTTTTTTTTTTGTTGCTGCAAGCTTCTTTTCATTACTATTTCTGTTTTTGCTGCAAACTTCTTTTCACGAGTATTGTCGGAAAGTTCCACATTGGGGCAAATCACTTTCATGAGTATTCTCGGGACCTCTGGTTTTATTACTATTCTCGAGAGTTGGGATCTCTTCAGAATGAAGAAACACTTATCACTCCACCACAATATTAATTGATCTTTTCATTACTATTAGTCACTTCGATTTTCCTTTTTTTAAAAAAATATATGCCATTTATGAAATTATATTGAATATATTATTATTATTGTTATTATTACATAGTTTGATTTGGTGTGAAAGGTACCTTTTATGGTAGATAGGTAATAGGTAAGAGTATGTCTATATTAGTAAGGTATATATTGATTTGTTGTCCATTTTAGTAGTCGTAGTGTAACTGTTGGTTTTTATTCTTCTATTGCTGTTATTGTATGTTATTTCGTGTAGTTTGATTATAATATTGATCTGCTACTTTAGATTGTTTTATTATTATACGTTGTTTTTTTTATTTTCATTACTTATTTTTCTAGATTGGTGGTTAATGTTGTATTCATTGAAAATTAGTCCCTCCGTCTAATAATAGTTGTCTGCTATATTAAAATTAGTTGTTTAACAATACTTGTCCAATTTAAAAAATTAAGAGATAATTTATTTGTGTCTATTTTATCCTTACAATTAAATATTATTTATCATCTAACATATTTCTCAAAACATTATATTTAATAAAGTCAAAGGATATTATAGTAATATTATCCCTATTATTTATTGTTTCCTAAGGTATGTGCCAAATCAGTAGTGGACAACTATTGTTGGATAAAAGGGAGTAATAAAAACATATTGTTTCTGTTAGACTTCCGGATCAAAAAAAACATTTTAAAAGTAATCCTAAAAACAAGTAACATAAGTACACGAAAAACAAATAGTAACAAAAACAAAAAACAAAATTACAACAAAATAATATAGTGGTTGAGATACAAAAAATAATATATCGTAACATAAATTAAAAGACAAAAAATTACACGATCAATAATGTGATTATTAGGAAAAATATTCTGAAGCAGTCATAAAAAAAAGTAACAAAATATAGTAATTAAAACAACAAATAGTAACAAATCAAAAACTACAAAAATGATACGATAATTGAGATACAAAAAATAACAAATAGCAACAAAAGTTGAAGGACAAAAAAATTACACGACCAATAATAAGAAAGAATACTAACATGAATGACTAACAAGACAACGCACTATTACTTACTACTTACCATTACTGGAAAAAAAGATTATAAAATAAAAAATAGTGAATTTAAATATAATATTATGAAGTTATGGTAAAAAATTAAATTGCAATAGTCGTGCTTGGCAAATTATCAGCAATTTTATTTTCTTTATTTTATGTGTGTTAATATTTGTATTACCAACTCCAAGCTATTAATAATTGTTCATTAATACTGAGTTAAGTATGTTGATTTGCCTTTAAAGTTATTTATTATTATAAATTTTGAAACGTTTGCTATGATTGTCCCAATTTTGGATTTTTATTTTCATTCTTATATATATCGTCATGATATTTATTCTTCACTATAATGTATTTGATACCAAAATTTATGAAATTAAAGGAAACTAATCATATAGTTATTGTAATTTTTTTGTTGCTTATTTTTTATTATTATCTTATTTACTGTTAGCATATTTACATAATAATATAATTTTGTCATTAGCTTGTCAAATAGTTTGATATTCTTGTCATTATTTTCTTACCCTTGAAGTATGATTTTTCTCAGCCTTTTGAATTTGTCCGAGTTCTGTAATTTGCATTACGATTGTTACATAAATGTTTTCCCGTTCTATCCTGAAAGGAAATCAACCAATTCTTTCACAAGAAGCTATAATTTCTCAAAAACACAACTAATTTGTGGACTCGGAATAATTTTCTACTTCGTCTATATTTGTTGTTATTTTTTTTTTTTCAATTAAGTAAGTCGTTAACATTGCAAGACTCAAACAATTGTGTAAATTGAAGTGCTTTAAGATAATTTATTTGTTATCTCTTATATGTTCATCGTTTGCCCCTTTCAGTAACTTTTTTTATGAAACAATTATAAAAAAACGAAAGATCGAAATATATGAACATCATGATTCCTCTCTTCATAGTAACAATATATTTTTATATCAAGTCAATAAAGGTAAAATATACATCATTCATGAATATATTTATCACTTAATCATGTATTTTACATTAACCTTTAATTACTACAATTAAATTGCTTTATTTGATATAAATATCATACCTGAATAAGTAATTACCATCTGTAATATCCCTTTGATGTAAAAGATAGTTTTTTAAATGTATTAAAATTTTCCTTGTCAAAGTTACTAGTTCATATCGTTCGAGATATTTGAAAATTCACGATTAGTATAATCAGTAAAAATATCCTCAAGAGCAAGACGTAATTTTATGTTATTTTCAATTTTTTGTGGAGGTAGAAGACCCACCGGTCATGAACTTCTTTCCGAAGCAAATGACAGTATCTAGGGAATAAGCATCATTGTGCCAGCCAACAGACATAGTAATAATAGAAAGCATTATCCAGAGTGGTGATTGACATAAAGCGTCTATACGTGGCTTTTTAAGTCCACCGTCAAATCCCAGGGCTTAGCAACAGTCGAACAAGTGGGGAATGTCGGGGTGAACCAGAAAAGGTTGGATAGAGCTGGATATTTATCGACTAGTCGAACCAAATCGACATCAATACCCTAATTAAAGGGTCTATGCATAACATTTAGTAATAGTAAAAATTGAAGTATCCAAAAACTAACAACATTAAGAAGTATCAAAATTCAAAAAAAGGGACCTGATGACTATTCCAATACATAGAGAAGAAGACTTCAGCTGATCAATCTTCTCAAAGCTTAAATAATATCCATCCATGTCTCAGTCTAAGCTACAAGTGTACTTGCTGTGGTAGACTCACTGTAAAATAATGAAAACATTCACAATCAGAAAAAAACGATAATTTATAAATAGAACGCCAGAGTACAATAGTATGATCAATTCACTGAACGTATTCAAAATATGAGGAAGTAAACACAAGAAGAAGATGAGGAGATTCAACATCTTTTTTGTATACACAAAAAAATTGTTTAGACCTAATATCTACCAACGTTGTCAAAGGCATGCTTAAGCCCTAAAGCGAGGCTCGAAACATGTTGAGCGCTTCATCTCACTTAATGTGAGTACAGTGTCATCATCAAGGTTCTTAAGGCATTTTCTTGCCAATGAGCATCTTCTAAAGAGGTGACACTAAACAATTGATATTTTCACTTTATCATAGTTTTTTTTAAAAGATTCTTTGTTGATATATTTGTCATTCAGAATTATAATTATTAGTCTTGGACTAAAACATAAATTTGTAGTTTGTCTCCCTTTGCGCCTTTTTTCATTAAAGCTCACGCTTTATTTGTGCTTAAGCCCCAACGGGCCTTAGAGCTTTTTTGCTTTTGATATCATGGTATCTACTTTGTAATTTTGGCAAAGAGGGTGCGGACAAACCACCTCTGCGCCCCTAGTTAAAGGACCCATGTATGCAGTTAAGGCTTTCTTGAATAGGAGATGATAGAATTTTGGCACTATGCTAATAATACAAAAGAGTTTTTCATATTAATTAGGCAAAAACAAACATCTACTGTATAAAAGTACGAAAACCCTTCTAACAAAAAGCACTTTTCAAAGTAGATTTTAAACTTGGCCAAACAGGCTATGTGCAGTCTTGAGTTAGTGCAACCTGACTCCTGAAGAAAAGGTAATGACGAGAGGGTGGAGACAACAAAAAGGGCTAGATAGTCTATAGTTAAGCGGTCTTGAAGGAATAAGGGTAACTTGGCCGAGGTAAGTTACAGCCAAAGTATAATGAAATGGTGAAATATTATGAATCAAAAGTCATATCTAAAGTTTACGAGTAACAAGAAGGAGGTTTTGACCCAAGTATGCAAATCAAACCCAATGACTAATTTTTTCCAGGGTGGAACCCTAAGGTGGAATAAATCAACATCAAACTATAGCAACATGTCAATAAATGTTTGGTCACGTTGAACCACACAGGAAAGGAATAGACAGGGAACATTAAGATAGGTTATCTTTAAAAAGGTACAGTACTAATGCTCTATCTATTCCTTTTCTTTTCTTACGGTTCATCCAATCCCTTAATCATATAGCAAACATAAGCCACAAAGAATCACACAACCACAAAAGTTTAAGATTAATATTTCTGAAAATAACGGACCCCAGAAGCAACTAAACCACAGAATAAGGGGAAATGCAAAGTCACATTGTTAGGAGTGAAAGAGAGAGACTTACTATTTCCAGACAGGTGGAAGCTTCTTAGTTTTCTTGTAATAACGAGCAAGGCGGTGAATCCTACTCTCCACCAAAATCAAGCGGAACTTGGAATCCTTGTCCTTTCTGTTCCTCTCCAAATGCTTCCGGATGGCAACTGCCTTCTTAATAAGGTGGTATAGATCCTCCGGGATCTCAGGAGCAAGTCCTATCCAATTGTAAAAAAAATCCATATATTAAATCAATCAACTGCTCATTAATTCCAAACTAAACAATGAATTATCGATATATTCCACACAATTGGGGCACATTTCCCTCTAATTGATATATTAAACCAAATTTTATTTAAATCTAACTACAATTGAATTTAACGCAGCATTGATGATCTGGAAAATAAAATAAAATACCGTGAGCTTTGAGGATACGCAAAATCTTGCTCCCGGTGACACTCTTGACTTGAGCAATTCCATGAGAATCACGAAGAATCACACCAATTTGTGAAGGTGTCAATCCTTTTTTTGCAAACTTGCAGATATTGTCCTCAACCTAAAATTATAGAAACACAATCAGTCATATATTGATCTTAATAACATCTATTTGTTCATTGTTCCTATATGGAGATAATACACATTAACAACTTGTTTGGATGGTTGTTACCTAAACACAACCATTCATATATTGATCTTAACATCTATTTATTCGTTGTTCCTATATAAAGATGTAGGCATTAACAGCTTGTTTGGATGGTTGTTACCTGTTATATTATATTGCTAGTTCAAATACAATGTTTATTCTGATTGTTACTTTAAGTTTATTATATCGTATCGTTAAATCGTTACGTAATGATGAAATATCTCCATTTTATGTAACGATTAATTTGGTGTGCTCGCACTGTTATCTTGTTTTTTCTTTATTTATATTTAATAATCTTATTTTATCTTCTACCTTATTATTTTATAATAACTCTAACCGTTGCCTTGCTTTTCTTATAGGTTTGTACTTCAAATTGCACATGTATGCCATTACGTAACCACTGAAAACGATACAATCCATCTAAAAGTAGCATTAATCAATACAATACAATACAAGAAAATACAATACGATTCAATAATTCATAATATGTAACAGCCATCCAAACAAAGTGTAAGGGACTGTTTGGACATACAGTGTTTCTGTTTTTTTTTAAAAAAATTCAAAATTCAAATGTCTATTTGGTTATAGATGGAAGAATTTTTTTAAGCGAACTTTTTAACTCATAAAACTATAACATTCCAGATACACAAATTCAATTTTCATGTACACTTTTTCAACTTAATTTAAATACTAAATTTTCAAATATCACCAAATTCATGTCCAAAACAGAAATTTTTTTAAAAAAAGAGTAGATGATTTACATCTGGAGCGGAGATCTTAAGCCAACTGGGAGGAGTTCTCTTGTAAGGAAGAGCCGACGCTGAGATACCCTTACTGAAACCCAACAAACAAAAAAATGGTGAAAAAAATGAAAAAAAAATAGTTTATGCTTCGAAGTAAAAGTATGGAGATAATACTCACCCACGACTGTGCATACGACCCATGGCGAAGATGAGATTGAGCTCACTGAACTGTGTTGCTCAAAGTGTAGCTTCAGTTGGTTGAAGGAAGTTGACAAACCCTAAAATGTTTTTTCTTCTAGGGTTTATGGAAGCAGTAGATATTTTGGGCTTCAATTTTTGCTGAAAGGATTGGGCCGTTAAATTCTGGGTCCGGCTTTAGATATCCAACGGGTCATTTGCACTTTTGTCCCTGTTTTGTGCTGATTTTTAATTTATGGGAATAACAAATCATTTTTTTGCAAAACGTAACTTTATATTTTTGTATCGTGTAACATATGCTTCATTAGACATAAATTAAATCGCTTAAGGACAAAATTTAAAGACCCTAACAACACACTTTCAATTCGTGCAAGTGCCGCATGCTCTTTTAGGAGTCATTCAGGTAGTAATGACACAAGGTAGCCCTTCATAATCTGATGGTCGAGTTGATTCCATGATTATAAGTTCATTCCATACCGGATCAGGCCGGAATAGGGTTATATACATTCTCATAATGAGAAGGGGCCATTCGGACCTATCTAAATAGATACTATGTTTACGTATGAATTCCAACATCGTTACATTTCATTTAGGATTAGGAATACGCGTAATCGGACCTGCTTTTTACATATCTGTATTGGGACCCTATTCACCTCTTTGAGTGAATCAAGAAATAGGTTTGATTGTCCATTTTTTTGATATATATGAGGCATTGCATTCTCCGGATAATTTAAATCGAAGCAATTGGATGTCCAACTCGAGTAATTGGGCAATTTAGAAAAAAAAATAACTTTGAAAATGACTGATCTTGAATTTAAAAAAAATTGACTTTTGAATTTGAAGATCCCATCAATAGACAAGTGGGGGTCTCAAAAGTTCAACATCACTTATTTCCGATGTCATTGGGCATATATTTGGTTTTTAAAAATTATTTAAATTTTAACCGATTCTTGACAAATTCAAGTAGTAATAAGATAATTATATTTGCATAGCACCAACTGAGTGCAAATTGTTACCTTTTAGCACACTACAACAACATATCCAGTAATCCCATTAGAGGGATTTGAGGAAAATAGTGTGTATGCACACATTACCCCTACTTGGGAGGTAGAGATTCTTTTTTCCGATAGACCCTCAACTCAAGTAAAAACAATTAAAAAAACAACCCTTTAGCATACACTAGCAGAAATAATACTATCAAAGGATACGGTTCTTGCTATTTCGATTGATGTTACATGTAGATTACTCCATCAATACACATAAAAATTCATCACTGCTGAAGTTTTGATTTAATAACTGAAGAAAAATCAAAACTTCAGCAGTGATTCCACTACAACAAGTAAAAGCATTGACGCGCTGAGTTAAAGATACATGGTATCTGAACTATACATAACTAGTTTAACATTGCAAGAAGTGATTGTATACCACATGCCTGGATATAATCCAAACATTTGAACAAAAAGTTGTTCCATGACAGTGCAAGGGCAAAATACAATAAAATCGACAATTAGCAAAATGGCTAATGAAAGATACACTTAAACATACAAATGAAGGGGCAAAGCTACCAAGGGCAAAGTTAGGTCCTGTTCCTTGCTATTGAGTAATATAGCCAAAGATGCAAATCTCCTGCATGTAAGAATTAAGCAAAGACAGTAAAGTTAAGAACATTTAACTCAATCCTATTACTGATCAAAATTAAGCACGATACATGTCATCTCTTATAACTTCTTACTCCTGCGTCTTAACATCAGCAAATAACTTATCTCCATCCCGCCTCAAGTTTATTCTTAGAGTTAAATGTATTAGGCTACAATACATAAAGGTCATGATTCCCCAAACCTCCCAACACCAAATATGGTGGTCAAGTTGAGCAATTTGGAGGCAGCATTTATTCGATTATAACTATGTAAAGTTATCTGTCTTACAATTTGTCCATTTCTCAAAACTCAAGTTATCTTTGACTTTTTTTATAAGCCAGCTTTCTTGTACCTTGACTATACCACAGGGTATTTGTTATTTGTTATCTCTAAATGGTCTATCGGGCAATTCTGTCTATCAAGGGTTAGGTAGATGGGAACGAAATCATCAAGCGTTCTTTGCTTTTGCTAGGGTTTGAATTGTGGTCTTCCATGATTAAAATCTCACTTTATTAACCACTAGGTCACACCCTCAAGTGTTTATAAGTTTTCTTTGATTTGATTTTTTAATAACAGAGGTATCCAAGCCATCATGTGAGCACCTCAACTGTAAGCAAAACTATAAAGGAATAACAATGGTGTATAGGTTTAACTGAAATGGTCAATTATAAAGATGCAATTCAAGGGATCTGCTACAGAAAATTGGTTATATCCTTTTAATTATACTTTCCATAGAGGATCAATGGAGTCCAAATATTAGCTAGGACTACTTAAGCAATCAACAAGCAAAATTTTTGTCTCCATATTTGTAGTCTAATTACTGGGCCACCCTTCAATAAAACTTTTCTTTTCCTTTTTTCAACAAGGAAACAACACTGAGGATCACCCTTCTTAGCCGTTTCTCACAGCATTACTCTGCTGCAACTGTTCAGCACCCACATTCCTCAAATGGACATTCAATACTGTCCCCACCTTACTTGTCATTATGCACTTACCTTAAATGAGTTATTTTTAGCATATCAACCATCAAAAGATGAAACACCAAGATTTTCCCCAAAAATACTTGACACGGAATATTTTTCAACATGAAATATAAATACAAAACATGGCCAGAGACGGATCCAGTATTCCAAATTTCAGAAGGACCACTTAAATTGGTAATAACTGTGTTCTAAATTTAATATTTATACATATTTAATGAATTTTTTAACACAAATGCACTATTTGAACAAAAGCCAATAGGTTCGACCGAAGCCGTATCCAGGCTTCTAGCTCTAACCTTGCATGTGACTACTGCAACTGATCTTCAATCCTTTTAAGGGGGATGCATATAGCTCCAACAGAAAAAGAAAGAGGGGGTTGGGTTAAAAAAGAGTGAAGATGCACTATTCCACCTAGTTATACCAAACCATGTACTTTATAAACTTGCTCTTTATAGTTCAGCAGAACCTTGATCATGTTAAGTTGAGCTCAGGCTCATGTAGTTGCCACAGTTTTTTCTCTATATTGGTGGTGTTAGAGCTAGCTAGCATGATTCTCGACTATTCTACCAAGTACATGCATCCTCTAACCAGCTATAACACTTATTTCCTCTCTCTCTACGCTTTCCAAATATGAAATTGCGAAGTATGCATCAGCACAACAACAAAGGTCTTAAAATTGGCGTGTTGGTTCAGCATCCAGTTTTTTTGTTTGAGGTTAAATGTTGAACCTCAACCTAAGCATATTTTTGCAAAATATAACATGCTATTACTTAAAATTGTGGTTAAGTAGTATTGAACCAAAGAACTCTTCAAGCTTCAAACTAGTCAAAACCAATGGTTCAAGGATAAATTCTTACTTTCTTCTTCAAATATAGACGCGGCTTGCTGAAAATTCTGCCTAGGCCATTGATTGTAACGAGTACATTGAATTTTGAATTTATAAAAACTGGTATATATATATGTATAACTACTGAAAATGATATGAATAACAAGCTAAAACAAAATATTAGATAAGCCATTGCAAATATGAAAATTTTCAGGGGAATTTGATAGAAGCAACTCACATGCAAAAATCACTTGGCTACCATCCTAGCAATGAAATCCTCATACCGGATCTTACCATCGGATCCAACATCAACTTCTCGGATCCACTCATCAAATTCCGAAGGCTCAAGCTTCTCACCAATACTAGTTAAAATATGCTTTAGATCCGAAACAACAACGTAACCAGTACCGTCTTTATCAAGCACCTTGAACGCATCGCGTAATTGGCGATCAAATGGCTCCGGCTTTAGGTGTTTTGACATGAGTTCTAAAAACCGGTTAAAATCGAACAGCGATGTAAGTTTTTCCTCGGCGATTATTGATTTGAGTTGAGCTTGAGTCGGATTACCTCCGAGTGAACGCATAAGGATACCTAGCTCCGACGGAGAGATTTTGCCGTCGCCGTCGGTATCGAAGAGAGTGAATGCCTCCTTCATGGAGGAGATTTGATCGTTGCTCAGATCTTTCCCCATTGTGCTCTTCGCCTTCTCTGTCTTTCTCTCTTTCTTTTCTTCTGGTGGATTTTGTCAAATGAAATGAGGATCCAAACTTATGATTATATAAACTTGAGGGGTGTTTAACTAATTTATTCAAATTTCAAAACCATATTAATGAAATTATTAAAAAAAAATTGTGAATTTTATAGTTGAATTTTCATTCTATTAATCTCACGAATAAAGTTTGAAAAAAATTAATTTATACGGAGATTTACCCTTATTTTGTAAGTAGAAAAGTTGTTTGCAATAGATCTTTAGCTTGAGCAAAAATAAAAAAAGTAGGTCAGAGAAAGAACTACAAAAATAAAGAAGCCACGACAAAATATTAAAATTAGCATGACAAAGCATTTTGAAGAGAAAGAACATTAAAAACAAAATAATGTTATAATCAAAATAGAAGAAACAACATATAGTAACAAAAATTGTAGATGGAAAGATAAGTAACAATATAATCAACTATCTACTAGCCCTCTAACCCCAGAATGTGTCATTCATAACCTCCAATCTAACATCATATCATCGATAAATTGAGTTGCGTCAATATTTCTTCGACGTCCTCTACTTCTCTTGAAACTATTCATATCCAACCTCACACTTCTGCATTGGAGCATGTGTATTTCCCTTTCTCGTTTCCATTCTCAAATCGTATCACTCTTATTTTTTGACATCATATCTTTTATTAAAGCTGCTCCTATCTAATTCGATATCAAAATTTCACAACCCAAACACCTTGTAAAGTTTATTTTTCTTCTTTTATCTCTCCTTAAGAACTCGCAACTCATATTTTATATTTTAACTAAAAATATTTTTTATCTTAAAAAGTGATTATTTTGTAATTACATTTGAATTTATCCCCAATCTCCAAAGGTAAAGAAAAAAAACAGAAGTTGGGAAAATAAAACCAGCGAAGAGACGGCGGTAGTCACATCGGTGCAATTCCGCTTGCTCCATCGTAGGGCAAGGGCAAACGGCAACGGCAACGGCAACGGCAACGGCAAAAACAGCAGAGAAGGAGGAGGATAATGGGGAATGCGTATTGTATATTCTGCGGATGTATAGAACAAGCGAGTGTAGGTGTGGTGGAGAAATGGGGACGTTTCGATAGGCTAGCAGAACCGGGCTCCATTTTTTCAATCCATTGGCTGGTGAATGTCTTTCTGGAATTCTCTCAACTAGGATCTGTTCTCTTGATGTTAAAATCGAAACGAAAACCAAAGTAAGAGAGACTTACAATGCCAATTTCTGATTATGTTTTTTAATTTGTGTTTTTTCATGTCTAATGTATGTTTCCTTTTGTGATTTGCACTCTATCATGTTTTAGTCGGTCAATCTCTATTAAATATTGCACTTAATGGTGTAGTGGTTAATATAGTGGATTGAGAAATATGAGGTCTCATGTTGAAATCATAGTAGAAGCAATAACACTAGTTGAATTTATTCATATATATCCTGTATTTGGTGTGAGGTAGATGATGCTCGTGGAATTAGTCGAGATACGTGTGTACTAGCCTAGACACAATGATTATTGAGAATTAAAGAATATTGGGGCTTTAGTTGCATAGAAAAGAGTTGCCTGCTGCATGAAGCATCCCGAATTCGCACAGGGTTCGGGGAAGGGCAAATGGGGAATGTGTATTGCGCATTCTATGGATGCATAGAATAAGAGAATGTAGGTGTGGCGATTAGTCGAAGTAAGTGCGTACTAGCTTGGACACCATGATTATTAAAAATTAAAGAATATTAGGGCTTGAGTTGCATAGAAAAGAGTTACCCGATGCATGAAGCATCTTGCATTCATGTGGTGTTCGGGGAAGGGGAAATGGGGAATGTATATTGCGCATTCTGTGGATGCATAGAATAAGAGAACATAGGTGTGGTAGAGAAATGGGGTCACTTCGATAAACTGGGGCTCCATTTCTTCAATCCCTTGGCTGGTGAATGCCTTTCTGGAATTCTCTCAACTAGGACCTGCTCTCTTGATGTCGAAATTGAGACTAAAACCAGAGTAAGAGACCCTTACAATACTAATAATTCATGATTTTTCATTGCATTTTTATTTCATGTCTAATGTATGTTTCCTTTTACGATTTGTGTCTATCTCTTCTCTTTTAATGATCAAACCATATATATTTCCTATTGTATTTTGCACACTATCATGTTTCAGTCGGTCCGTCTCCATTAAATATTGGGGTTTTGGGTATCCAAATGGGTGGTTTAGTGGTCAATGGAGTGGGTCGAGAACCATGAGGTCTCACATTCACTGATGGAGGCAAAAGACTAGGTGAGTTTTGTCCATCCGTCCAAGCTTTGGTGGATAGAATTACATGTTACCTATGATGGTGAGAGGTAGCATTGCAATTAGTCAAGGTGCAGGCAAGGACACCACTATCATCAAAACATAATAGTTGGGGCTTTGGTTGCATAAAAAAAAGACAGTCACTGGTATACGAAATATCCCGCGTTCATGCAAGGTGCTGAAGGGTCAACCCCAAGGAAGTGTAATGTAGGCAGCCTAGGCTATCATATGCATCAATGTCTGATTACCACTCTTTGGTTGCATGAAGAGTGGTAAAAATTTTACCCCCAAGGCCTAGCTTGAGTGGCAAAAGGTGGAGGGCTTGTGACTTAGGTCGCAGGTTCAAGCCCCACACCACGCAAAGCGAAGCCCGGTATTTAAGTGGAGAAGGGTAGAGGGGCGGGCCCATTATCCACCGAGTTTAGAAGGCTGTGATTGGTCCAAAGGGCAGGACGGATTTCTCGGTTATCAAAAAAAAAAGATTGGTAAAAATTTTAGATTATGTATTTTAATGGCTGGTATATATGTTTTGTTAGTTATCAAATAATGGCAGGTTTTCTCAATGCCAATTACAAAATCTGAAAATTTTGCTTTCTTCTTCTTCATCTTAATGGCTTGGCACCTGTGTACAGATTGAAGCTTCCTATATTCTTATAGATTGTTGTGCTCCAGTACTTTCTGTTAATCCTCTTTTGTTCTGAGAGGTCCTTGGAAAAGTGAAGGAAAAATTTTCCTGAGTGAGCTGATTGTGGAAAGATAAGATAGAATTTCACCATAGATGGTGGATGGTCAGGAGCTATTCGTGATTCAACTGTGATAGGATGGTGGTACTCACATAGAATTTGATTGTGAGGTCTCTGTGAGCTTATCATTGTCTTTGCTATGAAGTTATTGTTCTTGTAGTACTTAGGTAATTGGTAAAAAGTAGTTGACAACTTGACACGATGGATGATGAAAGATTATATGTTAGGAGCTTTAGATAAAAATGAGCAATTCTGTTTCTTTCTTCGGAGAACTTTGACTGATATGCAATTTTCAGGACAATGTTTTTGTTCAAATGCTGTGCTCAATCCAATATAGAGTAATCAGGGAAAATGCTGATGATGCTTTCTATGAGTTGCAAAATCCAAGGGAACAGATTCAGGCTTATGTATTTGATGGTAATTTGTTGTGTTGCATATCCCTTTTTATATGGAATAATCTTGAGTATTTCGTCTATTTATGCTATTTTGATGACACACATCTCTTTCGATGCTCCCTATAACTATTCTAGTTGTTCGAGCCCACGTACCCAAATTGAATTTGGACGAGCTTTTCGAACAGAAGGATGAAGTTGCTAAGGCTGTCTTGGAGGAACTTGAGAAGGTAATTTCTTGCTCTTAGATCCTTCTAAGCTCAACTGAAGGTTTTAGCTGATCTTGTTCAATTCCCTATTATGCTTTTTGTATTTTGATTCTTAGGTGAATAGAAACCTTGAACTTTATTATCTTTGCAAAACGACGTAGGAGAGTGGAGAAATGGCTCAGGACAGGTTGGGCACAAGGAAAATAACGTTACTTCAAAAAAAGATGACCGTTCTGCATTTCTTTTTTTCCCCTCAATTTGGAGGTGCATAACATCATCTTATATTGCTGTCCTCTTCCAATTTTATGGTTTAGTAGCCTGCTTAATAGGATCTTCTGCCTAATACTTTTAGGATTGGTTTTGCTTTCTCAAATTTGTTTCTCCCTCTTAGGATTGACGCACAGTTGAATGATTGATTTATAACTGATTAAAGAAATATCGTTGCTGCTTATGTTTGGAAAAATAGCTTAATTAGTTTTTCTTTTCGTCATGTATTTTCTGAATGTGGAAGTCCACACTTTTGGAACCTTAGGCTTCAAATGTCATGGAAATTTAGACAGGAAATGAAAAAGTTTAGATCTATCAGACGACTCGTCTTGGGTCATTGGCACGTGGTAGCTTTATGAAATCTGTTCATGCAAGTGCCGCTCATTGTGGATGTCCGTGTAGTAGACTGGGATTCAATAGAAAATAATTATTTGAAGTACTCTACAAAATTCTTGGTTTATTGTTAGCACTTCTCCCGTGTCTAAATCATTATTTATTTATTTCCAAGGAGCATTCCTCTATTATATAGATTTTCTTTGGGTTATATTGACAATTCAGGCGAAGGTGCTCAGCATTTCAAATGTTGCACTTCCATACAATTGTTTTGGTTGTCACCAATATTGAAAGGGAATAATGTTGTTTATTTTTGCTTGCTCCTTTGGTACTTGACAATTTTGCATATTTGTAGAGCAAAAAAGGTCATGAAAATTCCCCCCTCTCTATCCAATAGAAATGTGTGTTCCTTCAAGGCACATCTGATATTAGTAGTGTTGTCTGTCAGGTGATGGGAGCATATGGATACAATATTGAGCACATACTTATGGTTGACATTATTCCCGACTCTTCTGTACGGAGAGCGATGAATGAGATAAATGCAGGTAATGGCATGCTCCTAGTGTTGCAGATGAACACAATATCTAGTTTAAACGAATTAACAAACCCTAATTCAAGAGGAGTTTTTTTTCCAACCTCTTCAGTAGTACTTGAGTATTTTCTCCTCTGAAGTTCTGCTGTACATATTGAAATATAATCGTGTGTATTGCTGATAATGAATGCATCTGGTGTGTGGAAATTCAAATATTACCATATATATGCCATTTCTGAAAGATCATGAATTTATGATAAGCAAACACATAAGGAAAATTTCAAGTGTTGATAATGTCGATATAAAGACTGCATCCAAGCTATGTTGCCAGACTCTCCAAAAATGTTGCCACACCCATGTCAGATCCTACAAAAAAGCACTACTTTTGGAGGATGCGACACACACCCTTCAATAATTTTGAAGAGTCCGAGTAACATAGCTTCCAAGGATTTGTTGTGTTGATCATGCAGACAAACTGTTCTTGGCTCTAATGTGTACACTTCTCCATTGCGTGTCGTATGATGTATTGTAGCTCAAAGAATGCAGCTTGCTAGCGTATACAAGGGAGAAGCAGAAAAGATTCTTCAAGTTAAGAAAGCAGAAGCCGAGGCGGAAGCCAAGTATTTAGGCGGAGTTGGAGTCGCTAGGCAGAGGCAGGCGATTACAGATGGGTTGAGAGAGAACATATTGAATTTCTCTCACAAAGTGGAAAGCACCTCAGCTAAAGAAGTGATGGATCTCATAATGATTACACAGTACTTTGATACAATCAAAGAACTTGGAAATTCTTCAAAGAATACCACTGTTTTCTTACCACATGGTCCTGGCCATGTCCGAGACATCGGTCAGCAGATACGCAACGGGATGATGGAGGCAGCCAGTGCACAACATGTCAACACTGAATAGTTCTTTTGGTTTCTTAGTATTACCCTTGTGATGAATGTATATGTTTCACTTGCATCTGGGCAAAGACTAAACAATAAAGCTGCTTCGTTCGAATGCTTGTTTGGATGGATCATCTTCGTTACCCGTCAGCTGTGATATTTTCAGGATTTTATAATAGCATGTATATGGAAAGTGAAATTTGAGGAGCGTAGAGTTTTGGAGCTAGATTTGCGTATACTCTACCCTTCTCAGATCCCACTTGTGGAATTACATGGGATATATTGTTGATATGAGCTGCCTTTGCCATTTTTACCATGTGTTCTTTTTATTCATCACTTGATGTTCCTAATCAACATCAAACATATAGGCCAACTCAATATTGAGGTGTGTGAAAACGAAATGCAAAAACAAGAATAAGTCCAACAGTCATGTCAACGGATCCTTCAAAAATTGCATATTTTTGAAGGATTCGACGTATTATTGGTGTTCTATCATCTTGTACTACTTATCAGGGGACGAGTATAAGCAAATTCAGTTATCTTTTCTTATCTACACATTACAAAAGCCACTTGACTTCGCAACCATAGCAACAAAAATGTATTGACTGCTATACAAAAGACGGAAAGTATTTAATTAACAATCAATTTCGTCTATAGTTGAGTTGGTATCTAACTTGTATGAAAACTTACTAGAAATATGTTCTCTGACGGTAAAACTCAAGCCGATTCTCCTCAAAGGAATACTCTATCTCCTCCTCCACATGGGTGCTTTCAATGAGCTTCGAATTGTAAGGTGTAACAACAGCAGGACCTGGTGTTGTTGTCTGCATTGGAACAGACATGGTTGATGGAGTAGAAGGCACGGGAATTGGCATTGCTTTAGCAGGAGTTCTGTTCTCTTCTTCATAAGTAGAAATTGACTTTACAGGAGTGGAGACTGGTGTAGTATGGTTACTTAGCGGGGTCTTTATCATCGTTTCATTATGTTTTCTGTTCACATCTCCCAATATATTTGTTGCATTGGACTTAGAAGAACCTTTGGAAGAAATGGGTGAGAAAGGCTTCCGCATTACTGCTGTCTCGACTTCTGAACCATTTAGTGCACTGATCGGCTGCTTTTTCAAAGGAAGTTCATCTATACCCAAACCTCCTCTCCTCCCTAAGCAAAGAAGCATAACAAGATTAAATTGAAAAAGGGGCAGAACATCTTGAATTCTTTAATATGATAAAAGAAAGCTAGTTAGAATTCACAAACAGCGTATGCATCTGGACAAAAGATGAATGTCAAGACTTTTTCCTTGGGGGGATTGCCAGAGGAATGAGTTCTAACAAGTATTTCAAGAGAGGTGAGGAGAAGATTACCGGCTGATAAAGCTCCAAATCCATCATTGGTAGGATGATTAAATTGGTCAAGTTGATGAAAGCGCTCGGACTTCTTTGCTTGACGTGTGTTTGGGGTAGCTTTAGTGGAATGAGGGAGTTCAGTTTTACAAGTTGGCTGCATTGTTCCTCCAAGTGAAAGCCTTCTATTGCTCGGAACACCACCGCATGACAATTTAGGACCTTTTTTGGCACTTTGGTTCTTCATGGGGCTGGGTTTTGAGCCATAAAGAGACTCTTGTTCTGCCATTAACTGACCCTGAAGTTTCTTCTGGTCCTGAGATAGATGAATCACGTGCAAGTTAATGGCTTCCCATAATAGAAAAGATTTAAAGTTGACCAAAAGCCAGTTGAGAGTTCATACCCTTTGCTTCTTACGTTCTAGCTCCTTTTCTTCACGCAAGATGGTATACTCTTCAAGCATAGAGAGGAGAGGAATCTAAGAAACAGAAACAAACACTTTAGGGACATCTACATGTATGGAACCTTAGACCTCAACATTATCATATCTTAAAAAGTAAGCTACGAAATGCTTACACCATCATAAGAGAATTGAGTTCCTCTCTCGTTTTCCCAAGCTTTTGTTTTTGAGGCCAATGCCTCCACCATTGCTGTTGAACAACATTAATTTATTTCATTCATTCACCACTGAAATATCATTCTCTAACCTTTATATGGAACAAATATGCATTAACAAAAGGAAAGGAAATTATTAGAAACCTGGAAGTTTATTAACCAAAGCACGAGCTTTCTCAGCTCGCTTTAGAGTTAGGTGGGTGCCTCGTCCAGCATTGTAGCGATTTTCATCCTAGACAATAAATCAAGGTAATGAATAAGCATTTAGGCCTACTTCATGGAACATGTAAATGCTAATTGTTAGAAAACCAAACCCTGTTATACTCCTCAAGCCAACACTCCTCCTCACATGCAACGATCCATTTCTCGACTCTGTCTAGAATGTCTTTCCTGCTAAAAGCTTCCTCTTTAACTTGAGCTATTTGGAGTTCAATTTGTTCAAGGACAGCATCAGCATCATCGACAGCTCCTTTTCAGAGATATGAACAAAGAAGAGCATATAACTAATCTCATAACAAGGACGTAGTAATTGATTGAATTTCTACGAGATTACTACTTAAATACCAGATTCAATAGCTTCAATAGCTATATTCATTGCACTGTCTGAATCACCAACCATATGTGTTTTTCTGTAGATCTCCTCTAGTTCTGACTTCTTCTTCAGAACAAGCTCCTTCATTTTGCTAGCTTTCAATTCTTCCAAGCGACCCACTTCTTCTTCAACCTTGATAGTAAAAGATCCATCATATTCAGCCCCAAAGTAGAATTTCAAAGTCAAGCAGAATGATCACAAAGATACTATACTCACATAAGTAATGAATTCCATAGACAACATGTTAGGCTCTGTTATCTCATGTTCTTTGGCAGCTATTTTACATGTGACATTCTGAAATATCTGTTGCTCTTCAATAGGTGTATCCATCAAATTCCATAGTTCCAACATGGACGTAGTAAGATCTTGCAGCTGTAAAATCCAGAAGGTCATCAATGTCTAAAGAGTGAAAAAAACACTAGGTAACTCGAGAAGGATTTACTCAACCGCATACCCGCTGCATCCTTTGTAACTTAACTTCTTGTAGTCTTTGTATTGTAGCTGCTAAATTTTGGATGGTATCATTACAAATGTTCTTAGCTTCTTCTGATTCCCCAAGACTTGGATCAACCTCATTGATAGTATGTTTGAAATCCATGCCAAGAACCGAGCATAGTGAATTTAAAGTACCTAAGTGATCCAGAACCTGTTTCAAACGTTCACTCTGCCAAAAAAGACAGGAAATGGTCTAAGCCAAAGGACAGGGTCGGAGAACAATTGGCTTGATGCGATAGAAAAATTGTTAACCTTTTCTTTTTGAAGTGCGTGCAGTTCCGTATGCAATTCTTCGAGCTTTCGTAATGATAAATCACTTTCATCCACTACCAAGCTTACAGAAGTAAACCTATAGATTTCATTCTTAATCTTCTGTATCTGCTTCATAACTTCAATGAATTGATTCTTTCTGTCGGATTTCCTCTTTCGCATCTCCTCAAGTGCTGGAAGAACGGCCCTAAGTTCCGCCTTCAAACCTCCTTGGCTCTTGTCAGACTGTATACAAGATATTCATTAAATATATCCTTACCTGATCTAGTGGATGGTAAATGCAAACCTTACTTTAAATATGCATATATAGAGTATCCAAATTCAACTTTTTCTGTATATTCTAGAATATAAGAGGAGCCTGGCTTGGTCATCTTAATAGTTAATACTGTTGCAAGTATAAAGCCAACCTGCACTAGTGCAATACAATTTATTTTTCTATTTACAGACAAGGCCACTGTGATATGGCTATTTCATACAACAAGCACACATTGAAACTGTAAAGGTAATTGACTACATCATTCCTAACCTGTTTAATATGCACTGGTCGCTCCCCCATTGCAGAACAGATAGCTGCAAGATCTGCTTCAGAATCAGCAATTGCCTGCCTTAGTTGAGCTCTGCTTTTGTTTGCTTGGTCCACTTTACGTCTATACACTTCTAGACATTCTCTTTCAATCTCAAATAGCATTCTGTCCCTTTCAGTATCACACTCCCCAACTTCATCCCATATAATCTTTAGATACAAAAAAAGCAAAAGAATTAAACAATGGATATGCTATCCATCATGAAATAATCAAGAAGATAACATATGACACGTAAAGAAAGATACATGAAGACAAGGGCAGGTCCCACTAAATCAATTATGAACATGTTAGTGGCATTATATTCATGAAAATTACCTGCAGTTCATGTAGCAACAACCCACATGTTGTTTCCGTTTGCAGCAGTGGATCATTTTGAGGAGTTGACATATCAAAGATATTTCAACTGCCAATTAAGAGTAATTCTTACAAGATTATCTTTGAAGAAACAATGTATAATCTGAAATCAAAGTGAGCAATTTCACTCGTCATCAACTGTAACATTAGTCATAAACAGTACTGCAGCCTGGAATGTAAAGAAGCAATTATTTTGATGAATGATCAAGGAAGTAACAGTTTTTTAATGTCCTTCTAATGTCTTATCTTCAAAAGAACAGGCCTAGTCCCAATATTTTTCACCTAAGATACAATTTCAACAGATATAACTCTCCTAATTTTTTTTTAAAAAAGACCCCACCTTCCATTCTCATACTCACTAATAATAGTTCAAATTTTTAGCTATAGTCAAGTCTATAATCTATAGAATTCTTTCAAGTTCTTGAAAACATATTAACATTAACTAAGTGATCACTCAAACAAGCTAATCAAATGCTTAGATTTCAGATCGGCAAAAATTGAAACTGACCATTGGGATAATCACAATATTCTTCGAATTTTAAGCTATATTCAACTCTATAATTAAATAACCAAGAGAATTCTTAAGTTCTAGAGATATCAAATGAGTATCTATTCCTATAACTTATTAAATTAATTAAGTGCTCAGTGCTCACTTGAATAAACTGATCAAATGCTTAATTTTCAGATTGCCGAAACTTGAAACTTGTCGTTGGATAATCAAAGGATTCTTCAAATGACCTGAAACTTACTAATTTCATATCAAGTACTGAAAACTAGTAGGTAGCATGTTACAGCTTTTCTGACCTTAATCTCTCCTTTTATTAAGTGAAATTCATATTCATGGGCCATTAACACATTGAAACAAAAGAAAAATGTGTGTTAAATTATCAAAAAGCTGTGGAGACACTGCTCTGAAATTCAAAGTTCATACTTCAGCACTGAAAAATCGTAGACAATGATAGCATTACAGCTTTTATAGCCTTTATGGTTTTTTTCCTTTTCTAGTGAAATGCATGTTAGTAGGCCATTAACACATCGAAACAAATGAAAAAATGCGTATGAACTTGTCAAAAAGTTAAGGAGAAACTACTTCGGAATTCATAATTCATACAGAAAACTCGTAGAAAATGATAGGGTTACAGCTATTATGGCCTTAATCATTGATTTTTTTCCCTATTTTCAATAGAAATGCATATTAGCAGGCCATTAACACATTGAAACAAACGAAAAATTAAGTATTAAGTTGTCAAAAAACCTTCAGCACTGAAAATGAGTAATGAAAACTTGTAGACGATGATAGCATTACAGCTATTATGGCCTTAGTCTCTGATTTTTTTTTCTTTTTTTCAATTGAAATGTGTAAAGATATGTCACGTGGGCCTAACTCAACCCCAAAAGCTAGCTCACGAGGGCAAGATTGCCCAAGTCCATGTAAGCAGATCACCAATCCATTCCCAAACTAATATGAGACTCTAATCCACTCTAAAAATGCATATCTATTAACACATTGAAACAAATGAAAAAATGTGTATGAACTTGTCAAAAAACCTTAAGCATTGAATATGAGTACTGAAAACTAGTAGACAAAGATAGCATTACAGCTTTTATTGCCTTAATCTCTTTTTTTTCCTTTTCTTAATGAAATGCATATTAGTAGGCCATTAACACACAGAAACAAATGAAAAATTGTGTATTAACTAGTCAAAAAGTTGTGGAGACACAGCTTGAGAATTCATATTTCACACTTGAGCAATGAAAACACGTAGACAAAGGCGATAGCTCTACAACTTTTTTTTCTAAAGTGAAATGCATATTAATAGGCCAGTAGCACATCAAAACAATTGAAAAAATGCTTTAAAATTGTGTAAAAATTGTGGAGGCACAGCTTGAGAATTCATAATTCGTACTTGAGCAATGAAAACACATAGACAACGGCAATAGCTCTAGAACTTTTTTCTCTAAAGTGAAATGCACATTAATAGGCCATAAACGCATCGAAACAATTGAAAAAAGGTACAAAACTGTGTAAAAACTGTGGAGACACAGCTTGAGAATTCATAATTCGTACTTGAGTAATGAAAACTCGTAGACGACGGCGATAGCTCTACAGCTTTTTTTCTAAAGTGACATGCATACTAATAGGCCACAAACACATCGAAACAAACGAAAAAAAGCCGTACAAAATTGTGGAGACAAAGCTCCGAAATTCATAATTTGTAAGTTCAGCACTGAAAATGATTTGAAAAAAAAATAAAAAAAGCGCGAGAAAGAGGAAAACTCACAACAGTATATTTTCGCCGGGAGAAGAGAAATCGCCGGAGGATTTTCCGGCAGAGAGAGATGATGAGCTTGGCTTCAACAAGTAATTTGAAATTTGAAAATTTGGGGGTTTTCCTGATTTGGCGTTAATTATTAAAAGTGAAATAAATAATAATGGATAGAAAATGTGTAATTAATAAGAACGGATTTTGTGGATCTGGGCTTTATAAGAGAAATCTACAAAGACCAAAATGCTTTTCTTGGGCCTTGGCTAAGGAGTTGGGGCCCAATCTAGCCCAATTAAGTACTACCCCCTCGTCTCAATTTATGTGACAATATTTGAATTGGGAAAACTACATAATTAGACATGCTCCACTACCATATATATTATTATTATTATAATTTCAAAATATTACGTATTTTATTACTAATTAAAAGTTTTCTACCATATATTGAGGAAGATACACCTAGATACATGTATTTTTGTTATCAAATACACTAAAATAGAGAGAGAGGCAAGCGAGGTGAGGAGGAAAATGAGCAAGTTTTGTTATGTATCCCAGATGTATACGAATCACACTAGATACATGTATATGTATTCCTCCGGTGTGATTGCATGTATCTGGAATACTAGATACATAGGAGAGTGGTGAGTGAGATAGGAGAGAGGCAAGTGAAATTTGTTATGTATCTCAAATACATGCGAATCCACTTGATACAGTGTATCTAGAATAAATTACACATAATTTTGACCTTATGCATCGCGAGATACATGTATCTAAACATATTTGGATGCACCAAAATTTGGCAAGATACATATATTTCAAACTAGAGTGTATCTAACTAATTAGCTCCTAAAGTAATGAAATTAATTTAAGTTCCCATTTGACTTTGACACAAAGTTAAAAAAAAAACGACTTTTACAATTTGTAATCAAAAATAAATCTTAAATATTTGTATGGTTTTAATGAAATATTAAGATTAAAAAGGAAATTCTAGAGTTATTTCTAGTTAGAATAAACGTTTGAAATTCCAAGTGTGGAAGCAAAACTTCAAACATTTTTTTCTGAAAGAGCTTTCAATTTTGACATGGTACCTCATCCATTCGAGAATTAGCCAAATTAAATAAAATCTATGGTAATAACAACAATATCTTACCCAACACAATCTCACCAAGAGAGAATAGTGTGCAATAAAATCCCGACTAACTAACTTTTAGAGAATCCGACACATAACCATTGACATTTTCTAAGAGTCAAGCAACATAGTCAGAAGAAAAATGATACCCAGTAATGAATGGCGAAGGCCTAAAGTGCATCATAACAATGTATTAACTGAGCTATTTTTCCGAATTGTCTATCAAAAAATTCAGACATTAGAGATTGTCCAGTCTCAGCTGTCTACCTTACAGACACAAAGAACTGGTTGCAGATGGACGGAAAGTAAAATTATACCAATGTCCACAGTAGCAACGACAGTTGATCGATGAATAATGCAACAAACAAGTCATGTGTGGCTCATCCGTGAGCATAGCTATCTATTAGGACACTGGGTCAGCGTTGTGCCATCCTTTGGTGCATGGTGGTATGGTCATGAACTCGTCAAATTCTTTGACGTGAATATCACAGCATTTCCACTGCAAATTCAGAGGACAACCAGAAAACATGAGATTCTCCGAGAGTGCTTTGAATTTGTATAAACACAGAAAAATATTACAGAAGCATAACTTGGCACCAGAGAGATTTAACAAGATCAGTATTAATTTATCAACTTACTCCTCTCATCCGGTCATGGAAGATAGCAGGGCCAGGATGGTAACTACAAGCAGTGTCGTGATTTTCCTTTTCTGTAAAGGTCTTACCGCAGCTCTTGTTTTTACAAATTTGGGGCTCATTTATATCAATTTTCTTCTTCACTGGAGCTGGATGGTCTTGCTGTACATCTGTATTGCTCTCAGAAGGTACAGATGTTACTGAATTTGATGCTTTTGGAATTGCTTCTCTGGGTTGTGAACCTTAAATGAAACATGATAGACCGAAAACTGATCAGAGTCTGCACTAAAAGTAAAAGAGAGTCTCTAAAATGGGAGTAGAAAAAGGCAGATTGGAAATGAAAACACACTTTTTCAACGAGGAAGCCACAACCGAGAAGCTTGAGTTCAGCATTGACAGGCTGAACAGCCTACCCTGCTACCTTTCAGATTTGCTAAACTCAACTAGAATTGTCCTAGTCTTCCAAAGTATAATGTTAGATGAAGTTAGAACATGGAAGACTTACCGTGATCAGAACAAAAAAATCCCTGGCGGCATCTAGGACAGGCTTCTTTCGGTGATGCATTGGTCATAGGAGCTCTCACAGGTGCTGGCACAGGAATTTCTTTATTTTTGGTAGCAGATGGCCTTGCGATCACTGGTTTTTCTGTTGTGTGCTTTCCTGTCTTACACCTGTAAGAATGAACTTCGATGTTACGAATAGACACAGAAGAAATTACATGTTTTAGCTCTAAATTAGTAATCTCAGGTCAGGTTCCATTTCATGTCAGTCAACAAATCAAGCAAACTATGAAGAAAAAGAAAGAGGGCAGCCGCACTGCATCCATTCAGGGTCCGGGGAGGACCGCACGCCAAGCAAATAATAGAAGTGTTTCAAATATCTTTCTAAACTACAGATAAGAAGAGGGGGATTGATCAGGTAGTAAATATCTTCCCTAGCAAGAATGTCGTTTGCTCATTACCTATCCAAAGAAAAAGTATGCTCTTCTCTCATTATTTGGAAGAACAAGGGGATAAAAGGTACCACTAATCTGTGACAGAGACGGAAACGAGTTTTTTCTTGATCACTTAACAAGGAAAGTGGAGGCAATAAAAATTAAGAAAAGAAAAGGAGAAGAAGAGGGTTTGCATAGGGTTAATAAATGACCCTGCAAAATACCTCCTTAAACTATTGAAAGTGATAATGCAGGGCAAAAGCTCCCTGCATATTCCACCATAACATCCCCTGAATTTCGAAAAGCAACAAAGGGTTTTCCAATTATGCCATATTTGGTTGGTCAAATTATTTTGGAAAACAAGTTCCTTAAAAATGAGGAAAAGTAGGGAAAACAAGTTCACAAGTGATATTTCCAAGTTTGTTGCCTCCTTTCCAACCACCAACGCCCCCAAACCCACCCCTCTTGACCATCCCAATCCACTCCACTCCCAGATTTTGTTGAACAAGATAGAAGTCGCGGTATTTATTTCACTCAAGATTCCACTCCTCACCTCATACCACCCCCATATTGGTTTGCTAGATTACATATAAATGTTCACGGGATAATATTTTTTTACTTACTTACCAAACACTAGATAATAAGTTAGAAACCCACTTGTTTTTCAAGAAAACATTTTCCTTCATACCAAACACACACATAGATGGAAAAGTCGATACAAAAATTGACAACTAATCTTCAACAAGAAGTGTCTGAAATGCTTCCAGCTGGGCTATCATTAAAGAACAATGAGTCCCAGTAATAAACTATCATATTACTATGTAAGAGAGCAATTTCAACCAAGTCATCAAACAAATTCAACTCCTAAAAGTACTTCTCTGTCCACGTCAGTGTTGTGAAAGGCGATCGCCTTGTCGCCAATGGTGAGAGGCGAGGCGAGGCAACCCTTCATCGCCTTTTAGCTTTGTGGCGAGGCGATCTTCAAAAGGCGACACCATGGCGACAAAAGGCGAAAGGCTAGAGGCAAGAAAGGTGGGAAAGGCGTCGCCTTTTGTATTTTCTTAAAAAAAGGTGACCAATTTAGGGTTTTAAAAGTTAAAAGGTAATTTTAGGGTTTTCGACTAGATTCCTCCAGCGACCAGCTAGACTTTTCCGACTACTCCAAAGTCCAACCAATACATATTTCTTCTTCAGATTTCTTCTTCCTCGGTTTCTTTTTCCTTCTTCTTCAGACTTCTACCTTTTTTTTGACTTTTGTTCCTTTTTTTTCTCATTCAAGTTCTTGACTTTTAGTATGTACTATCTATTTTCAGTTTTTGAATTGAAATATTTGCTAATATGTTATTGCTATTGAGATTTTGATTATTTACATATGCAATTAAATATTTTAATTTTTTGGTATTAATTGGTGTCGCACTTCAAAAAGGCAAGCGGCGAGCCTTGTGGCGAGGCAAACCCTTGTCGCCTTTCGCCGTCCAAAACACTGGTCCACGTTCTATATTGAATTCTCCAAATATTGTGTCCACTTTCAAAGAAAAGATGCTTTTTCTAACACACCTCAAGACTTCAATTTGTTACCTCCCACCCGCAGACACCGAGTAACTCTGTTCATCAAGGTTTAAACTAGGAATAATTCACCATGTATCACCTCAGTTGGATAAAAATTGTTTATAACATGCAATAGATGATAATATACCACCTCAGAAGCGATGATCTGTAAACAATTTCTAGTCCAATGATTTAATTGTGACCTATAGCCTTATTCAAATCTTTGCTAATATTAAGGGGACTTTACCAGTTTCAACAGATTCTAGCAAACAGAAATGGTACTATTATCTGACAAAAGTTTCAAGTATTGCTCACCCAGGAATTTCGAGAAATAAACTGAAATCATGACTTTTTTTCTTGCAACAACTCCACTGCTTCATTCCATCATGAAATAAAGGCTGCAAATATGAACTTTGACGATTAACAGGATGTTTTAGAGGCTATGGTATCTTCAATGCAAGATAAGAAATCACACAATTTATTTTACTTACACCCTGATGCCAAAAGACCCAGCAAGTGCATTCATGTCCAGAATGGCCCGTGCAAAAGAAAAACAAACTTGTCAACAGATGTTTAGAAGGTAAGGCATAACTAGTGTTCAATTGAGTGGAATGCAACATTAATCTAATACTTAAGATGACAATTATATAGTCTCATAGTAGATTCCTGCTATAGTCTTCATATTCCAAGTGACAACTATATTTTTACATGTATCTGCAGTAAATTCACCAGACACTCGTTGACTGTCTTTTTTGATCTGTAAGCAAAAAAGGACAATCTGGTAATTCTTGATAATGTAAACAGGGTTCTCTTAGGTGACAAGATTGCTTGGATATTAGTCAGATATTGCATTCTATAGCTATGTCTGTGCAACAGGATTGTACATGCATGCATCTTATTTCTTTATTATTATTTTTTGCTTTGGTGGGTGGTCATCAGTGATTTGATAAGTTCTAAAATATAGAAATATTATTGAGAAAAAATTGTCTCATCATATAGAGATACTGGTGGGCATCAAGGGGACTGGTGGTGGAATGGAGAACTCATAGGAAAGGTAAATGCAAAGAAGGTTGCATACGCGAAGTTGGTGGAAAGTAAGGACGAGAAGGAAAAATGGATGAATAGGGAAAGGTATAAGGTGGTAATGAAGGAGGCTAAGTTAGTGGTTACAGCAGCAAAAACGATAGTTTGTGAATGCTTGTATGTGGAATCAGAGGACAGGGGCGGGGATAAAAGTTATATAGGCTAGCCAAAGCGAGACTCGAGAGAGAGGAGGGCCCGTGACCTGGACCAAGTGAAGTGCATTAAGGATGGGGGTGACAAAGTACGGATGGAGGAGACACTCATTAGACGGAGATGACAGGCATATTTCCATAAACTCTATGTAGTGGGGAACAAAGGCATTGTGCTGGGGATTTGGAGCACTAGGGCAGCAGGCGTCACGATGTGGGTATTATAGGCGTATAAAGGTTTAGGAGGTTGAGGGTGTTACTCATAGCATGCGTAGGGGTAGAACGATTGGGCCAAATGAGATTCCAGATTAAATTATGTGTGTATGCCGTTTAAGCTAACAGAACAGTAGAAAATGGGGAAAAAAGAAAACCCCGCATCCCAAAAGGGATTTTCACAATGAACTTTGGAGAGATTAACACTTGAGTGTATACTGAATACATGAATGTATTCCAGCTCAAATTCTATAGCTATGCCGTTTTTAAGCTAACAGAACAACATGAAGCCGGAAAAGAAAAACCCCACATCCCAAAAGGGATTTTCACAATGAAGTTTGAAGATATTAACACTGAAGTGAATACTAAATTCATGGAACGTATTCCAGCTCAAATTCTATATCTATGCCATTTCTAAGCTAACAGAACAACATGAAGCTGGAAAAGAAAACCCCACATCCCAAAAGGGATTTTCACAATGAAGTTTGAAGAGATTAACACTGAAGTGAATACTGAATACATGAAGCTATTCCAGCTCAAGTTCTATACCTATGTCGTTTAAACTGACAAAACAGCAAGAAAGTGAGGATAAGAAAAACCCACATTCCTAAAGAGAATTTCACAATGAAGTTTGAAGAGATTAACATTAGAGTGAATATATGAACCTATTCCAGCTCAAATTCTATACCCATGTAGTTTAAAACTAACAGAACGGCAAGAAAGGAAAAAGAAAAGAAAAAACCACATCTGAAAAAAGGAATTGTCACAACGAACTTTGAAGAGATTAGCACTGAAGTGAATATTGAATACATGAACTCATTCCAGCTCAAATTCTATACCTATGCCACTTAAGCTAACAGAACAAAAAGGAATTGTAAAAGCAAAAAAACCCACATCCCAGAAAGAGATTTTAACAATCTAGTTACCATTCTCAAAAACAAAAAAAAAGGCATTTTCACAATGAGCTCCAAAGAGATTAACACTGAAATGACTACTGAATACGTGAACCCCTATTCCAGCTCAAATTCTATACCCATGTCATTTAAGCTATCAGAACAGCAAGAATGGTAAAAGCAAACAAACCCACATCCCAGAAAGGGATTTTTCACAATGAACTCTAAAGAAATTATCACTGAAGTGAATGCAAAATACATGATCCTACTCCAGCTCAAACTCTACACCCATATCATTTAAGCTATCAGAACAACAAGAATGGTAAAAGCAAACAAACCCCACATCCCAAAAAGGGATTTGTCACAATGAAGTTTCAAGAGATTATCACTGAAGTGAATGCAAAATACATGAACCTACTCCAGCTCAAATTCTATATCCATGTCATTTAAGCTATCAGAACAACAAGAATGGTAAAAGCAAACAAACCCCACATCCCAAAAAGGGATTTTAACAACGAAATTTTAAGAGATTAACAACGAAATTTTAAGTGAATGCAAAATACATGAAACTACTCCAGCTCAAATTCTATACCCATGTCATATTAAGCTATCAGAACAACAAGAATGGTAAAAGCAAACAAATCCCACATCCCAAAAAGGGATTTGCACAAAGAAGTTTCAAGAGATTAACACTAAAGTGAATACAATGAATCAACAACAACCAAAAAAAGGAATTGAATCAGAAAGATTAATAGGGGAGCGAGACAAACGGAATCGTGATAAGTGCATGAGCCTTCAGGGTTATCATCCTCCGTGAAGGTAGCGTTGCAACCGATCCTCTGACATCGAAGTCTCTCCATTGCTGATTCTCTAGAAACTACTGTTACTCTGACACTAGAAAAAGCTGATTGCAAAGTCTTTACAAATTCTTTCCTTTTTCCCCAAATTTATTTCTTGGAATTTGGGTTTTCCCAATACTTACTACCTTGGCCCATCTTATTATTTTTTTTTAGTTTTTTTTTTAAAGTGAAGGTTGGTCGAGTAGTAAGTCTTCTCAATTCCCACTTTAAGATTGTGAGATTATGAATTCGACTCACCAAAAAAATAAAAATATAATTTCAAAGGAAGCAAAAGTTGGGAGCTTGTGCTGTGGCATGTGAGAGAGGAAAAAAAACTAAAAAGTAAAAATAAATTTTCTTAGAGCTATAGATAAAAGAAGATCTCTTTGGATTATTCTTTATCTAGTTTCAATTTATTTATTTTATTTTACTAGTCTAGTTAAAAAAATAATATTTATTTTCTATTTTGGCAATACTTTTAATATATGTCACCAGATATGTTTAAATTCACAAGATTAAATGATGTTTTGATATATTATTTATATATTTTTAATTTAAAATCATAAGATTCAAAATCGATATTTTAGCCCGGGACAAATTATTTTAGAACATCTCAAATTATTTATTTATTTATCACACATTAAAATAACACACAAATTAATTAGGAGATTTTTTTAGGGAGTAAATTATTTTCTCATTTTTGGTATGACAAAGAGTGGATCTATTTTTGGCCATAGTGACATCTATAGTATCATCCATGTTCATCTCAATATGGTCCATGTTCTTGTGAAGAACCAATCATTTTGAATCAAATGGAATGAACTCAAAGTCTTAGCTTGTGTAATCCAATGTTAAAACTTGATGAATCGTTTCAGTACTTAGGGTCCCTTATCATTTTCCACATGTTAACTATAATTTTAGTGTCACATGAAATTATGTATCCCATGACTTCACATTGATGCATAACACAGCGCGGGAAGAGCAACGTGTTAAAGGGTGCAATCGTAGCATCTCCTTCATCCAAACGTCTAAATATGACAAGTTGAAAGATTAGATTCTTTTACGATCTTAATTTTTCATTAGTTATTATAATATTTGTAAATTCACATCAAAATATTTTCATGACTTGTGATTTTTCAAGAATTTTACATTTAAAAACATGTACAACCAAAAGACATTACAAGTACAAACCCCAAATTCCTCTATCGTCTCAATATATCTATCTCCAAAAGTTCATGAAAGCCTAAATATGACAAAACTATATATTTCCAACTAACTTCAAATTAATTTCTCTAGATTATCAATTATTTTATTTGAAGGGGAGTCTTGGAGCAACGATAAAGTTGTCTTCATATGACCCATAGGTTATGGGTTCAAGCTGTGAAAGTAGTCAATAATGCTTGTATTAGAATAGACTGTCTACATCACACCCATTAAGGTGCAAAGCGAGATGCTTTATATACCGAATTGTTCTTTATTTCAATCATTACCTATATCCTATCAACAAGCTATAACAATTTGAAACGTAAAAGGAATTGCATAGGCACTTAAAAGAACATAATAACTTAATACCCATTCATATTCGCAAGAACTTTTTTTAAAAAATTTTTAATTTGAAATTCAAATTGTGGTTACAAAAGGTAAATAATAATAATATTTTAAAATTCTTGAAATGAAGCAATCGAATTGGGCGCTCGTAATCCAACACGCTTTTAATTCATGTGAGTCCAAAGAAAATTTAGATGGATCATGACATTTCTAATTCAACTCATATTAATCTCTCCAACTTTAGCTTAATCTACCCATTTGACATTTTAGGTTCCTTTCACTTTTTGTTGCCACCCTCTTTTAATTTGATATTATGTTCTCCTACATATTTTTAATTTCTTTTTATTTTGTTCTATTTGCATTAAAAAGTTATAAATGATAACATTTCTTTGCTCTCATCTTATCTCTTCTCCCTAATGCTTATCATCTTCCTTCTCATATTCTTATAATTGTTCTTCTTTTTCTAATGAAAATGTATTGTAATCCTTAGAAAGATTATATGAAAATTATATTCCAAGAAATATAACTTCTACTTCTTTATATTGCGACGAACTTAAACCTACACACATTGTATTTTATATTTTCCTTTAGAATAAACTTATAATATATTTAATATACTAATAGAGTATATACAGAAAGTTTAACATATAAATTTTTTGATACTTATATACAATTTTTTACATTAGATCGAATTTGATAAAGTTTACTTATAAAACAATGGTTTGATATGAAATATGTTATGGTAATACATATTTGATGTTTATATTAAAAAAGTTTCACGTTATATCAATTTTGCATAATTTATATATAAATATATTTTCATATGAAATATTTTATGAATGATATGATGGTAAAAAATTTAAATAGCAAGATTTTCTAAAGAATTGTCAACAGTTTGTGTTGATATATAAATATGTTGTTGAATTAAATCTTATAAAATCTCTAACAAATAAAATCATTAATAAATTTTTTGTATGTACTTGATTGCATAGACAAAACAAAAAGAAAATAAAGGTACAATATATATTATATTACAAGAAACGTAAGAAAAATTGAGAGTATACTAATTGATAAATTCTAGTAATACAAAATCTACATTGTCAAGATCAATATCAGCAGATGGATGTCCATCTAAGCATTCTACATTAGAATCACCATCGTCTTCCTTGTCCATAATAGCAAGTACTTCATCACCAACATCTTCTTTCTCTACATTAATGTCGTCTTCTAATTGCAAAGATGAATCAATAAGTTCTTCAACGTCATTCATATTCTCATCGCTAACTCCATTTTCGTTATCATCAGTGGATTTTCTCTTCTTCTTTATCTTACAAATTACATGACCCTTGTTCTTAATTTCTCTAGCACCCAAATAACCATCATACAAAGAATATTCTGTCATTAGCCACTCGCCATTAGCATTCTTGTTATCACTTTTGTCATAGGTGTACTTCAAACTTTTCACGTACCCCATAAGTCTACCTCTGTTGTCAAACACCTCTTTTCCATTTTGGATTTTGTTTCTTTTGGGGCATTATGAAGTAACGTGTGTAGCTCTTAGCGCCTTCAAAAATCTATCATGGTTCATTGTTCGCGTAAAGATTAACCACCCGCATAAATTGATTATGTTTGGAAAGCTGCTCACCTCTCGTAAACCCGACTAAATATTCCATGACTTCTATATTCTTAGGATAAAATATATAGCCCAACCGGCTTCCCTTAACTTGAGCCATTATTTTAGTGATTGATGAATTGAAGAAACAATAATATGAATAGAGCTATAGATCGAAAAAAAAACTTTAACCCTAATGTAGTGAAAGATGAACAAGTTAATTACTATTATGGTTTTATAGATCCTCACTCCTAATTACATAGATAATGAGAATGACATTTTTGGTAACTTTTTATTTTAACTTTCCTTTGGAAGGCTGGAGTACTTTTTTTTGAAGTACTAATTACTCCTAATCACATAGTTAATCACTGGTTTAGAAGCTTTGGAAGCTTCTTTTTTTTTTAAGCGGCTCCAGTACCCTATTAATTTGATGCATTTTAAAATCTTAAAGTTAATATTTATTTAACTAGGCAAAATGGTCTTGTGGACCCTTGTACTTGTATGAATTTGTATTGTGAACCCTTCTACTTACCTCTTTATCATCTGGACCTCTGAACCCATCTAAACTCAACATTTTAAGCACTTTTTTTACTCGAGTTGTGCGTGTACCACAAACGTCTGACACGTAATTTTAAAAATAATTATAAAATGACACGTGTATATATACACCAGTTCATGTCATTTTGACATTTTATTATATTTAATTAATATATTTGTGATTTTTATTTGCCTTTTGCCACCAGACCCACCACTATCCCCCCACAATCTCATTTTATTTCTCTCTCTCATCTTCCTTACACTTTTTCTTTTTCAACCTCTTCTACTCTTTTCATTGAAGAAAAAACACCAGCAGCAACAATCATGGCTCAATCAAGGCAATCCGTCGCTGTTTTCATCCAAGTCGGAGAAGAGAGGTTCACCGCTTGAGTGAATAGTGTGTCAGCGATGGTCTAGACCAGTATCTGTGTATGGCTATATATACACACATTTTTTCTTTTTCATTTTTTTCTTCATTCCCACAAAATTGTTTGAGTATTTTTGTTCGATTTTCAACTTATCTATGTAAATTTTGTAACTTATTTTCGTAGTTGTGTGTTGTTTAGTCTAGATTTCATCTTCTATTTATGTCTTTGTTTAATTTTTAGGTTTTTAGTTGATTTATACCGATTTTGTTGAAAATTTTTGGGGATTTTGCTTGTTATGCTTTCAATTACATGTTTCATGATTTCTATTAGATTATAAGATTTCAACAAAAATAACTTTCATGATGATGTAGAAAACTACAATAGGATCAACTAGAAAAATGAGGCAAAGAATTAACTGGAAATGCAATTAAAAAAAGAGAGAGGAGTATAACGATGAAAAAAAGGAGAAGGAATTTGGAAAAAGAAGATCAAGAAAGAGGCAAGAAAACGCTCAAATTTGTCTAATAATGGTGTTAAATGAAAATGGGGAAGAAGATGGCTTTATAAAACCCTAATGTGGTTGTTAGACCCTTTTAACTAGATCTCACGCTCCCCAAGTGTGTGTGTCACACGCCCCTTGATTGTGTCTGCCACATAGGATGCCAAGTCAGAAAACGTGTTTAAAATGCAGTGTTTCGGGGAGTTCAAGGGTCCAGTTGACAAATGATTAAGTAAAAGGGTTTAGAATATAAACGCATACAAGTATAGAGGTCCATTAAATCATTTCGCCATTTAACTAAAATAAGTAACTTCTAAATCATGGTTAAAGTTAGTGGGTTTTCAATTTTCTCTTAAAAAGTGAATTATTGAATTTTTTTCATAATTCAAAGTAAATGAATTATTCAAAATGCAAGAAAATTATTGAAATATGAAATTATTTTTTCTCTTAGATTCGGATGTAATAATTTTTCACCAATTACTAAGAAAAACGTGAAAATTATGAAAATAAAAAGAGAGGAGTGATCGGAGAGTATAAGGGGAATATGACGCTAATAAGGAAAAAGAATAAAATTGGAAACCAATTAATTTTAACTTATCAACAAATCTTTTCCACTAATTTCCTTCCTTCTCTTGTTAATAATAATGTATTTTCAAACATCACAAATTTTATCAAATCTACCCTTCAATTTCTTGTATGTTCCTTGAAAACCCCAAGTGTAACCATCCAAAATAAGATACAAATTTGCTTATTGTGTGACCCCTTCCAAATTTTTTTTTGTAATTTCTTATCCTTTTCCTTCAAAATCCACTAAATCAATTGAAATAGTGTTATTTGAAAATATACTCAAGATTGTGACAAATGTTATGTCCTTAATGTTGACTAATTGTCCTTCTTTACAAGCCACAAAGTTAACCAATTCCATCATTTTCCTTTCCCTAGTATTCACTTGTGATTCCATAACTTTATGAGAAAAAAGTACTATTTGATACATCGAGCATACCTTTTTAAAATTTTCGTCACATTCCTTTAGAGTTTCCAAGTCATTAGAATTTCAGAAATGATATTTCAAAGTATTTTACAAGTCATTAGAATTTCAGAAATGATATTTCACATGCAAGGAATAAGAGGGTAAAGAATTTCATAATTTTGGACTGGATGATGTACCTCACTGAAAAACAGCAATTCTCTTATTCCAATGAACTTGAACAGTGAGAAAATCTGCTATATCAACTTCTACCATCCACATCGAACCCAGCTCCAGTCCAACCGGGTCCTTGTGAACCTCGGCCTTTAGGAGTTATGCCGATTCCTTTTCCTCTTCCATGTAAATTGATTTTCTTCTTAGCTCTTGTTTCATTAAGAGTATGCGATTGGTTTTGTCCATTTTCTGCTGCGCCACTTCTAGCATTTCCTTCTTTCAATGAATTTCCAGATGATCCGCTCAACGATTCTTGTGTATCCTTTACCAAGGAAACATCTTGAGCCATACTGTTTTGTACAGATCCCACAGGACTTTGGTCCTGAGACCACATATGAAAAAACCATGGGCATTGGTTAGGAAGTCATATTAAGCACGGAATGAAACAACCATTATATCACTGCAGTGTGCTATTTTATCCATATCGTCCAAATAAGATTCAAAAGTAGAAAAAAGAGCAATACAAGAAACTCTACAATTCATATCCTTGATAGCTAAAATTTTCAGTCAAACAATAATCCTTTTAGTTTCTAGTTTAGGTACATGTTGTAATATTGTTGTCTGGCATATATTCTGCTCATACTCATATGGAAATCGTTGTCTTTTCACCCAACGAGATGGTTGAACACTGTTGTCTTTGCAAAATACAAGATGTGAGACCAAATTACCCAACATCTGAGAAGCAAGGAGTAAATAGGTGCTTTTTGAGAAATGGATAAGAGGACAGTTTATCCAAAAAAAATGGACAAGAGGATCGGACATTTTTTGTGCCCAGGTAGATCGGCAGGTGCTCCGTGATCTTACAGATCTGTTAGGGCCTATGCTAGAGAACACTCTTTCATGCACAGATAAGGAATGTACAGAAAGAAATACTATATAACAGCATAAAAAAGAGATATCCATCTGGAAAAAGAAAAGGATAAAAAGAATCCACAAACATACTGAAAACCTAATAGAATTCCAAAATACGCATACAATACACAGATATGAAAGAATTCTTACAGAGGCAGTGGATGCTCTACTTGGATTCAAAGCTTCCAGCCGTTTTTTCAGTTCCTCCAATCTAGCAAGCTGACTGTTACTACTTTCCAGAACCTACAAAAGAGAATCTGATTTCAGAAATATTCACACAACCTACTACTGCAAATGTAATAGTACAGAAGAAAAAATACCAGACTATTCAAATCCTCACAAAGCTTTTGCTTAATCGCCTCCTCGTCCTTAACAGCCTGTGATGCTGCTTCCCAAGCCTAGAATTCATTATCAGTTTTTTGATAAGTAAGCCACATAAGCAATGGACATTTCATTACAATTTCTTAAGCTGAGAACTGTGATTTTGTTGTTCCCTGCTCACGTTAGAGCCTTTTTTTATTTCTTCCATCTGTTTCTTAGACTGTTGAAAACATATTATAGGAGCAAAAACAAATTACAAGAGAAGTAATGCTCTCATTAGACTGATTATAAAACGACATGGTGTGATGGGAAATTACTGCATCCCAAAAAAAGGTGACAGGATGAACCTCAGATAAAAATCATCCATTACCTTTGGTATAATTTGCTTGGGAATGAATCAGTTCATACTTCTAAAAGTTACTATAAACTTCTTCTTCACACTGCCAATACTAGAAGTCTAGGTTTTCTAATTCAAGGAGGAATGACAGAGCTTTGTCAAGGGAAAAAACTCTCATTCCAACTTGAATTAGAAAACCTAGACTTCCAATCTTCATTATGAAAGTCAAAGAGAAGACAAAAGATACTCTTTACACCTGTTAATAGAGGTCCCTCCAACCTCAACACCAGACAATGACTTTTCAGCGCACAAGAATTGACAAATAGCAAAACCAGTTAAAATGTGATTTAGTGCTAAGCCACTTTTTTTTTTTTTGGAGAAATAGTAGCTGACAGTGACTGACACAAAAAATCTAGGCAGCAGGTAACTGTAGAGGTTAGATGCTCATTTAAGGTGGCAGACGGTATCTGAGGATAGAAGAGTGATGAAGATAATGCTAGGGTTGTCTAGTGACTCTAGTCAATCTGTTACGTACTCCAAAGATATAATATTCCATGAACATGTATTTCTATTATCATTCATCCCCTGCCTCTACATTTCCAGCTCATCCTAAACTTTGTGAATCACCAGCTTCCTAATCCCTCTCATTTATTCCTTCACGCCCTTCATCTTTCTCTTATACTTCTCCTCTCATCTTTCGCCTATCCTTAGGTTATCCACAAGGACTTCTAATCCCCCCAGCTACCTCCAAGCAGTGGCGTACACAGAACTTTTATAAGCAGTTTCGACAAATAAAGAAAATTGTCTTAAAATCCCAAAAAGAAACAAAAGATAAATAAATTCACCCTCTATTCCAATTTAAATGTCATTTCCTTTTTTTTGTTTGTCTCGCAAAGAGTGTCTCTTTCTATATTTAGTAAGTTTTCTAATTCTAACATTCTAAGTGACAAGTCTAAGACCACAAGATTCAAAAGACTTCACACATCTTTAATTTAAGACTACAAGATTCAAAATTTTCTATTTATTTCTTAAATTTCGTGCCCAGTCAAACTAAGACGCTTAATAAGAACGGTGGGGGTAATTAAAAAGACCAATCCAAACTCTTAGGACAGGTGACCCTACAAAAATTAGGAAAGGCTTCCTTCAACTCGTCTTCCTACACTAATTATGTGCCCAAAAACTAATCCTACTATTGTTCCCAACCTTAAAAGAAATATGTCCACAAAAATCTTCCCACACCTTCATGATACTCCTCCATAGACCACACCCAAACAAAGTTACAATGTTTCTAGTCCTCTTGGCAAGAAAATCATCCCTTGTAATTGGGTCTAAAAAATAAAAAAAAGATCTGATGGCTCTATTGAGACGTATAACACAAGACTGGTTATTAGAAGTGTCAGCAGGAAGGTATAGACTATACTAAAGCCTTCTCCTCAGTTGTCAAAATCATAACCATCAAGTGCCTACTCACTTTTGTTTTAAGAAAAACTTGTAAGTCTATTAGTAGGATAATAATGCTTTCCTTCATGGAAACCTTCATTAGGAGGTTTATATGAAGATCTCTCCTGATCATGTCTCCTCCTTCTACCACTCCATTGGTTTGTAAACTTAAAAGGTCTCTACGGGCTCAAGAAAGCTTTAAGACAATGATTTGCCAAACTCTGAAGAGTCGCTTCTATCCAGGGGCTCTTCTTCTAGCAAAAAAGATAATTCATTGTCACCAAGGTGTTAGGGTCTTCTATTGTGATGTTATTGTGTATGTTAGTTGACATACTTCTTACTGGTGAGATGTTGATCCTTAAATCCTTCTTGGATGAACTATTCAAGATAAGAAATCTAGGTGTTATTCGTTTGGTTCCTTAGTGTTGTTCATTTGGTTCCTTAGTCTTTTTGAAGTCGCTAAACTACTCAAGGCTATGTTGAGAATCAGCACAATATGCCCAGGATCGTCTTGATAAGTTTCATTGTTCTAGGGTGATCCCAGTTGTTACTTCAGATTCTTTTATCAAGGTGTTTGTTGATGAGGGCAAGCCTCTTCCTGACTCCTCTTTGTACAGAAGCATGTAGGGCAGTTGAATTTTCTGCAGCATATTAGACCTTATGTCTCTTTCTCAGTTTAGCACATTATCAATTTCTGAACCTTGCGAGGTTCCTCCTAAGTGGCTCGTTGTCTGAGCCGCTGAGGTATCTCTTGAATGATCCTGCTTAGGGGATTCTGTTGGGCAATTCTGCAGTTTTTTCTTTTAAAACTATTTTGCTCCTAATTGGGTTCATTACACGGGATGGTTCTAAAGAGTTAATATCTCAAATGGTCACTCCACTTTGAATGGTTCACTTAGAAAGTCACTCAACTATTGGTATTTCACTTAGAAAGTCACCCAACCAATTTAAATGGTTTTTTCATTAAATTTTTGTTTTAAACTGAATTTTTAAGAAATAATAAGATACCCATTTAAATTATTTTATTGACCTCTAACTGTTCAGAGTTCGCATCTTTCTCACCTTTTTTCTCTTTATGTGTAACATGAAGAAGACAACTCTTGTTTGCCTTTTGTTTTTCTTTATAGTTGAATGACATCATATCTTCTTTCTTCTCCGTCCCTTCAACCACACACATCGTAAATATTATGTAAACCTACTAAACCAAATAAGCTCATCTATCTCAGACAAGATCCATGCAATATCAGTACTAACATTTCCTTCAGTGGCACATATGCATATCACACATCCAAGGGAGAGATATATGTAAAAAGAAACGCAATGTTACTGCAAGGCATATGCTTTGACAAAGAGATAATTAACTCCCTTTAATGGTAGAAAAATTGGAATTGGAGCCTTTGATCTGTTGAGGTAAAACATAAAGAGAGAGATAGAGGGGTGGCACAAACCTTTCGTGCTTGTTCTTCCTTCAGCTTAGCAACACGGATTCTCTCTGTTGACATTTCTATTTTCTGTCTCATGAGTTCAAGTGCTGAAGGAGCAGAGGAAGCACTTAAATCAACTATTGTGTCAAGAGATACAAGTGCTCAACGAAGTAGCATTGACAAGTCACAAACCTGCTTTTTTGGGGCCAGCAGTAAGCTTCATCTCCATTGACAGGTTTGCGAATTCCTTTTCGACATCACGGATCTTGGAATAATTTTCAGCAATATATCTGGAAGGATATAGCAGAACAGAGAAAATTATTATGCATATGAAACTTGGGAAGGCCATCTGATGGGGAAAAGCAGTCTGATGCAGGAGACAACATAAATGCATGCTTACACCTCCATTTTTTGGTAACTAAGTTACTTACACCTCCATTACTTCTGTAGAAACTTAAGCCTCCATTCAAGCATTCAATTCCAAATTACTACCTCTGACAATGTGTTCACCATAAAAAAGAAACTAGAACATATAGGCAAGGTATGCACAGAAGCTAGTACATGGACTCAACATTGGCATAACATCCAGAAATTTACTAAAGAAAGATCTGCAGGATGAAAAAGATTACCCTATGCATGGAAACAAATTTTCCTAGAAAAAATCTCTCCACTATAATGTTTTCATTTGGCAAAATGAATGATTATTCTTTTATCCCAACTTCAATTTGTAAGGTATACGAAGAAAAAGCCTATTTGAGAATGAAAGTGACCAAAGATACTCGTTTTTCATGACCATTCTTTTATCACAATTTCAATTTGTTTGAAAGATCTCTAATCTGTTAAAAATCAATGCAAGATCTCCAATTTGTTAATTTAATAATGAAATTTTAAATATTCCAAAACGAAAGTTATTTCAAAGAAACAGTTTACCTTTTCCTTGATAATAGGTTTCCATGTCATATATTTTCCTCATAGATAAACCACACATACTATTTTTTTTTTATGACCGTGGTATCCGGGCCAGCTTTAGTGCACCTCGACTAATTCCACGGGATACCTGCCACCTCCCACCAGCAACAGGTACAAGGTAACTCTGTCCACTAAGGCAAGGACATATGGGAAGAATCACCTAGTGTTTTAAACCACACTATTCTATCCAATATAGTGATTTATTTAATAGTTTATGTTTAAATATCAACCAGTGTATTCATTATTTGAAACTACATAAAATAGACGATTTATTTGTAAATTGCTCCCAAGATTTCTATTCCCTAACTGTGTATAACTGCCCAATCTAACCCTGTGAATTATTATGGTCATCAAAATTCGTTACTATATCCTTGTATATGCTAAATCATCTTATTTTCTCTCAAATTTTTTAAGTTGGGATACATGGTGTCCGACCCAATTTGCACGCTATTTTCTCCCAGCTTCTTACCCATATTCCTTTAATCAAATTCAACTTTTTTGTTCCCTAATCATTTCTTGCCGTGTACTCCGAAGTGAGGGCATACTTTACTTTGTTAACCTTGCATTTTATTTTATTTTTGAAATTGATGTTAACCTTGCATTCTTGGTAAACCTTTTACGATTGTACTAGTCTCCAAAGATCCTACATTCAAATGAGATAAGTCCAAATATAGCAACGTATACAAATAGTTCATATAATGGATCCTAACTAGTTTAACGGTAGTTGGTTGATTGATTGACTAGATTTTTCATTTCTTGATCTTTTCAAAATTACAGAAGACTAAAACCATCTTTTTTGGTAAGTAAATAATTGCATTTATTACTAAGTGAGAGCTTTACAAATCAAGAAAGAAAAATAAGGCAAATAGAACTACCACTACTGCACTAGGCTGACCACACGACCCATGCCCTTTATGTCTTCCCTATTCTCAACATTCAATACTTCAACTAATTCTATGCAGGATATCTATTCAATTTTTCAATGTAACATCACAATCTGGTAACCAAGCTGGCCCTGTAATACACCTCCTGGATGATCATCCTAACCATATCATCAGTTGCCTTAGCTCTGTTCCGAAAGATTCTCCCATTCCTCTCCACCCAAACATGGTACACAGTTACCAAAAACCAACTTATGCACACTCTCGACTCACATCAGATACGTCTATCATTTGCCTATCAAAACTTAAGACAAATAGGAACAGATCATCTAACTTTTTGGTAATTTTAACCACGGTCTTCATTTTAGCTTCATTGACCCTAGGTCACACACTTTACTGCTAATCATCTGTTTACCAGTATCTAATCAATAGAGTGGAATTCATTGCAATGAACCCAATCAAGTTGTGATTAAGCAGTAGCTGATTGATTGATACACTTAGTATCCAAAGAATCAAACAATGCGTACTTACAAAAATCCGAAGAAACAGTAACTAGCTCTCGAGGGAAGATAATCAAGTAAATTCCAGTAAAATGTAATAGAGACAAGCAATGAAGAATTTAGAAGTTAACTTACTTTCTCAATTGAAGCTGTTCTTCTTCAATTATCTGTTAACAACAACCAACACGAGAATCAAACAATGCGTATAATCACAATTTTCCGAAATCAAACACAAAATCAGGGAAAATACCTTTTCAGTGTAAGCAATGACCGGTGATTCTCTGGCGATGCCATCAGGTCCAATCTCCGGTAACATCACAGGATTTGGATTTGAATTAGCATTTGTCGCCATTGATCTAACAATTTGGTTTCAGTACAAAAGATATTCACGGCGGCGAACTTCTATATAGTCGTGAAAAAAGTTTGCTAAATGGCGAACGTGTCGGCGACGCTTTCGCGGCGGCACATGCCGGTAACTGTGGGCGGAGCCGATGACCCGATTGTCTGATTTCACGTGGATTTTTAAGTAAAAAAAAATTGAAAAATCGAACAAAGCGATTATGGAATATCTAATTAAAAATTATAATTGTACATATATGTATGTATATCACATTTGTTGCCTATTCCATTAGGAACGGTTGATTCCTTGGTATATCACATTCATGCATTTACGATTTAAGTGATAATATTGATATTCTTAAAAGATATTTTATTTGCTCGTAATTCAATACATAAAATAAAAGGTAAACGAGAAATAGGGTCTTTCCGTCTTGAATCCTTCTCTGATTGAAAAAGAATTATCTTGTGTCATTAATGAGAAGAGAATATCAATTACTAAAAATATATCTAAAAATCATGTCCATTTGAATTTCACAGAATCTCATTCTCGTCATTAAAAATACATAAATAAAATTATGAAACTCTGCTATAGATTTTAGGTTTTTATCCATATCAAGCTTCAAAATAACATTTGTGTTATCATTGAGTTTGCATGTCTTAAGTAATTCTTGAGACAACAAAATATTTTTAATTATGTTGTCTAAGTCAACCTAGAATTAAGCAAAGATTTTACTTATAACATAGCACAAACTGATGGGCCAAATATCACAATAAAGCCATAGTTAATATCAAGGCCCACAATATCCCATCAGGTCCAAAAGAGTTATCAAGGTCCATAAAAAAAGACATAATACATAAAATATAACTTACATAAATCACATAGTGTAAAGATGAAATTACTATCTATCCCTACTTTTTTTCTAATTACATTAATCCCTTAAAATTAACACAATCCGGATACATTAGTGAAAGCGCGGATACATTAATACATTAATACAGATACATTATTAAAATAAGAGATTTCATCCAGATACATTAGTGAAAGCGCTGATACATTAATACAGCAATCCAGATAAATTAGTGAAAGCACGAATACATTAATACATATAAATTATTAAAATAAGGGATTTCTCAATCCGGATACATTAGTGAAAGCGTGGATACATTAATATATTAATACAGATACATTATTTTATAAGGAATTTTAGAGATTTTTAAAAGATATAGGGAATTATGAAAAATAGTTTACTTAAAGCTGTGTAATTTATTAATTTTTCCATACATAAATATGTCTTTTAATTTAGATTCCACTGACATTATGTCTTTCAACTTTAGGTGTGCACAATTAAACACTTAAAATTATATAAAATTGAACAAGTAGACATACGTGTTCTACGTGACATTATACACGTAGAATGCCACATAGAACACAAAATTTCCTATATGACGTTACGTAGGACGAATATATCTATTTGTTCAATATTGTACAAATTTAAGTGTCTATTTGTGCATATCAAAAGTTAAAGGATATATATGTCAGTTAAAGTCAAATTAAAGGACATGTTTATGTGTTATGCCTAAAGAAAACACAACTTTTAACTTCTTCCGTTGATGGTAAGGCAGTAAAAATGTAAAATAATTATTGTTATCACTAGTTACCATAGTCTCGATGATGTTAAGATCATTAGAGAAATCATCAAAGTCACGTGTTTGACAGATATTTAGCGATAATTGAGTTAATGTTATTATATTTAAAGTCACTAAAGCCTTTAACAATATTTATATAAAGTGTTGATTATAAATATCTATATTATATAAATAAATTATCGCTAAATCCTTTATTTGTTGTAGTGTGTGCGCCCTTCGCCCATTGAAATTATATTATCTTGAATTTCATTAATAGATAGTTTCCTCCTCTTATCCTTGATCATACTTTCAATTGAATTATAATTCCCATCATTAAGTCACTTTACTCTAGTCTTTTGTTTGAGAGAAGAATTTTGAATTTTTAGATATCTCACATTAGTAGAGATAAAGATTTTTTTCATTGCAAATTAATGGAAAATTTGTGCTATAAAATATGATTTTCTTATTTATTTTCTATTGAATCAAATCACTAAGAAAATACATGGTGAAAATAGATTCTTATTGAAATAGAGAGAATTTTTAATTTTTTTCATATGAAAATGTAACTATTTTTCTTTTCTCACCAATTTAATAAAAAATATCTATGAATATAATCATCAAATACTTTTTTTGATTAAAAAATAGTAATTTTTTAATAATATCAGGAATGATTATATTGATATCATTATTGTCAACCAACATAGCATGTTCTAAATTAATAATTTTCAATTCAAGCTTCTGAAAAACTTTATCAATATCATCAAAGGTATTCATAGAGGGCCTCAATTTAGAAGCATTACCGAGCTAAATAACTTTAAAAGAAGCACAAAAAAAAGTTGGTTTGGCCACATCCAAGGAGCTACAATAATTAATTACAAGCTTTGCTACAACATTTTTTTCGTTGAACAATTTGGTCTACATGTCAGTCCAATTTTTCGATTGATTGGATTCACAGGCAAATCTAGAGAGTAGAGCGGGGGACGTTCTTGGGAATCCAATGAGTTTTGTACAAATATTGTATTTATATTGAGAAATTCATTAAATATATAAGAAATATTTGTTGGGAGCGTCCACTAACAAAATAAGTATTTTGATTGGTGGTAGAAATTGAACTTGCTAAAGGTAAGCTCTCCCTCCTAATTCGAGTTTGAATCCCCTTTGACACTTTATACTAACTTTTCTTTTGCAATTTGAGTTCATTGGGAATTCATAAACTTCAAATCCATAATTCTCCTATGACTAAATTAGAAGCGTTTCGTATACAACAACCATCCTCCCCTTGTGATTGTGAGAAGCTTGATTTGTCGATCCCTAAAATGGCCTGAATTAACAAATGGATCGATCAAAAGTTGAATGAATTAAACAGAGATCATATTTTTATAAACTAATTTTACCACTCATACGTTGAGATTAACATTAGGTCGCTTTCATCATATTTTTTTAATAGCATGACATGAGCACGTTAGAAGCAGATGGTGTATGTTTCCACTTAGGTGGTGAAGTGAATCAAGAAATATAATGTAAGTAGTTTGGAATGTTGTCAAGTAGTACTGGAATTATTATTATTATTATTATTATTGTTAGTATGTATATATATGGAGTACTACAATGAATTATAATTAATTGTCTCTATGTTGGTCCATTACAACATTTTATTGTACGTGCATCTTTTTATTGGACCATATATATTTGTAGAGCTAGGCCCTTGCATGCTATGCAAAATGGTACTACTATTTGTTTTGGATTTTATGTGGATTTGATGGACATGAATTGGTTGATATTTGAGAAAAAAAAAAATAAGGGGAAAGACTAAGATATTTCATTGAACTTTGAGAAAATGCTCATTTATGTTATCTATATCATTTTCGTTTGAGAAAAAACTTATCCATATCATTATTTGTTAGCTGAAAACAGTTTCGATTTTGCAAAGTTATTTTTTACACGTGGTCAATTATGATTCAGCCACATCATTAATTAAATGATTTTTTTAAAGAGAAAAGACTCAAATATGTCATTGAACTTTGAGAAAAGGCTCATCTATGCCATCGAACTTTGAGAAGAGGTCTATCTATATGTCATCCGTTAAAAGTTTGATTCATCGATCTATGTCATTTCAGCTAACAAATAATGGCATAGATGAACCTTTTCTCAAACAAAAATGACATAAATAAGTCAAACTTTTTAATGAATGGCATAGATGAACCTTTTCTCAAAGTTCGGTGACATATTAAAATAAATTTGAAGTTAAGTTCAAAAAAGGGTATTAAGAAGTTAAAGTTGTGTTTGCCGATAAAAATATTGTTGAAATTTGGATATTTTGGAAGTCTAAGATGTGCTTGAACATGAAAGCACAATTAAAGTAATTTGGATATTCATAAGTTGAAGTTATATTTGAACATGAAAACATAATTAAAGTTTAAGTATTTGAAAGTTGAAATTGAGTTTGAACATGATAATAAAGTTAAAGTTTGTTGAGTGAAAACTTGAGAAAAAAAAATAATCCTAAAACCTATTTTTCAAACTTCTAATTTCATATTACAAGCTTGAATTTAATATAGATCAATTTAATTAATAAATAAACACTTATATAAAATAATATTCAAATATTAATTTCAAAAAAGAAACTATTATAAAAGCAAATTTCTCTATTGAAAAGTTATAAAGTGTATCGCAAGATAATCTAAAGTAGAGGAAAAACTATGAGGTATTTGCAAAGATATCACTGGACAAATATTTATTCATCATTCATTTTTTTTTTGGTTATTTATATCAATTATCACAATCCATACTGAATATAGAATTTTCATCAAAAACTTTATCATCTATTACATAAGAAAAAAGGTGCTTGTATGGAGGGTGCGTCATTATAAATCGAGCTTAAAACTTTTATCTTACCGATAAATCGAGAGTCGATGATTGATATTCATGTTTACTGTAATTTTATATACAATGTGATTTTTCGATGGGTGTATGGTCCCCATTACCACATGTATGTAAACTATATTGTTGTGTTCCCATTCATTACTTGAACTTTGTGTGTATTTATAGGTGAAAACTATTCTAAAAACTTCCGACATAGACAAAAGTGATATATCTTAGCACATGATCTTACCTCAAACATGAACTAATTAATTTGTCGAGATAGAGGTGTCTCCTTGGAAGCTTTCTATTTGGATTTGTTTTTTTGTTATTCGATGTCTGATATTTGTTTTGTATTTAATTGTATGATTTGTCCTTCAAATAAATTGATATTTGAGTTTTTTCTTAGCGATTAAACATATATCTAGCAGATAAGTTTTTTTAGGGCGTGAGACATAACTTATGAGATATTATAATGCGAGAACATAAACTTATGCCCCGCAAAAAAATTATCTGTCTTGAGGGACAAAATTAAAGATCAACACAAAATAGAGAAAAAGTGCAAATGACCATCCACATTATAAAGATTCCGATTAAATCCAGATTCACGCATTGCACAACCCATTTTTAGGGGAGGCAGTTCTACCAAGATTTTTTTTTTTCAAGAATTTTTTTCTATTCCTAGGAGCTCAAACTCGAAACCTTGGTTAATATGAAAGGGATCCCATACTGTAGGTTAATTTATTCTAATAAAAATATACAAAAACAATTACAAAATAACTAATAACATATAGGGGAAAAGTTCAATTTTGCCCCTTAAATATTTTATTTATCTTTTATTTCCGTTTTGCTTAACTAATAGGCGGAATGACCTGGGAGACCCTTGTACTTGGTTCCGTTTGTCAGTTGGACCCTCCTACTTATCACTTTGCCAAATGAATACTTAAATTCAATGAAACATTGTATTTTAAACCCTTTTTTCACCCTATTAGTGCGTGTGTAGTTCAACCTATTACACCTAGAATTCCATGTCATCTTTTAATGACACATCATAATTATTTATTTATTTTTCAATGACACATCAGAAATTAAAAATTAAAAATAATTAGTATACAAAGAAAAATAAGTATAATTTTCTCTCTCTCATTGTTGCTTCTTTCCCCCATTCTCCACTTCAATGTCTTCTTGCTTCTCACGCCCACCCCTCACCAAAAATAAAAAAAGCCTCCTACTCCCATCCTTTTTCATCTTCTTCACATCCAAAAACTTCTTTAAACACCAAAGTTCATTAGTTATTATGTATTTTGAAGATTTGTTGATATAAAAATAATATTTTTTAAAATATTATAATATGATAGATTGCAAATTTTGACACTGCACATGTCAGAGTTCTATATGAAACAATAGATTTTGAAAAATTAAGTATATAAAATAGTGAATGAGTTGACCAGCAATATATTTTTCGACGAAGATTGATTTATTTTATAAATTTTTTTATTATGGTGGTAAGAAATTAAAGGTGTTTGTCGTCAAAGAATAAGAAATTAGAATAGGGCGTGAGGCTTGAGCCGCTGAGGAAGAAGAAAGAGTGGTGAAAGGGCCCTCGTAGCAAAATAATAAAAATGGCCTGATATACCCCTCAATTTTGTGTCCCTCGTTATGAAAGTGGCTCATATATACCCTATCGTTATACAAACGGCTCACATATACCCCTACCGTTACAAAATGAGCTTACACATACCCTTCATTTAACGGAAGTGAAAAAATTAGTTTTAAATTTATATTTTTGACTTTTAATTTTTTTAAAAATCATTTATGATCCTTCTAGCAAAGTTCAAGGTATATTTTATTCTTTTTCATACATAAATTGTTTTTTGACTTCTTTGAATATCATTATTTGAGTTTCTTATTCTTATTTTCTTTTTTTCTTTCATTCCTTAGTGTAAAGAAAAAAATTTAAAACTATTTTTTGTGGCTATATTATAAATTAAAACTATTTTTCGGTTATATTGTAATTTAGTTTTTGTATTTGAAAAAAAAATTAGGTCATCTATAATAAATTTTACAAGAATATTAGTGAAACATAAATAAATTTGACCATCAAAATAATAAATCTAAATTAGTCATTGAAACAAAAAAAAGTCAAAAAAATATATGTTTGAGGAGGATTAAATATACCCATATGGGATTATATGTTTTTTTTTTTAAATAATTAAAATTAATTTTTTCACTTCCGTTAGAGGAAAAGGGTATATGTGAGCCATTTTTATAACAGTAGGGGTATATATGAACTACTTTCATAACGAGGGGTATATCAGCTCTAAATGGCAAAGTTAAGGAGTATATCAGGCTCTTTCCCTAATAAAAATAAATTGTGGGGCATATATAACTCATATAAATATATTTTTTCATATCATAATATTCTTCAAGTTATATCCGCATGATTTCAGTTTCTAAAAAAGCTTATGTCTCACTAGACAGCACTTTAATTGCAATATTTAACACAATTCATGCAATTTTTCGGTTAATATCATCTAATATTTGTCCATATGTTCAACTTGGTTCTTATATTTGTCACGTACGGGGGAACTACGTAGACGATTAAAACAAAATTAAATTTACCATAAGTTATCAAATTTGTTTATATATATCTCCTTAATAGTTAGAAGCATGCTGCTGAATAATTACAAATGGTTAAATATATCCATAAATAATTGAACAAGTTCAATTAATATACTCCTATGTAACTTGATCGATTTTCCACTATGAAAAAATTATTAATATGAGGGACACATTTGAAACGAAAATAACTATGAAAACGTTGAAAAATAACTAGAAGACAAAGACATTATATAAAAGTAAAACAAATGGCAAACATGATTCGATTAAGCACGATTAAAGATATGTATTTTATTTGTTTTGGCCACTAGTGAGGATTTAGGAAATGTTTTATTTTAGATTTTGTTAGAGTGTTTAGGTAGAAAATACAAGCAAATTTGTGTTATTGACAAGTCAAACTAATAATGTATGAAAAGGTTCTTCCTCTTTGTGAGAAGGGTAATGCACTAGATTCAATAATGTTTGTAAAGCAAAAGAAAAGGAGGAGGGGGTGGGGTGGGGAGGAGGATCCATAATGTGAATTATTGGTTCGGTTAAATTCAATAGCTCCAGTCTTAATTTTATATACATCTTAAGAAATTTACATAATAGATATAAATATTAAATGTCAAATTCTATTATGAGATTATTGTCTTAGAATTTTGAAGTTTAGATACTGAATTCGTCTATCGGTAGAGATAGGGGCTAATCAACATTGATTCAACAAAACCTAATAATTTTAACCTAAACTCTATATGTTTGTTAAAAATCTACTAAATATGTATCAATATTAAATTTAAAATCAGATTATTAATATTTGAGGTTGTTATCGTCTTAGAATCTTGAACCCATTAAATTAAAATCGTGAATTCATCTCTCTGCAGAAACAGACGTGAATCCATAGTGTAAGCAATAATTCGACTAAGTCTAGTACTTTGACCTAAGCCTCGTATATGTTTTAAGAAATCTACTTAATATATACAAATACTAAATTTTAAATTCAGCTATTAGTATTGGAGGTCATTGTTCTAGTCCCCAACTCATAATATTAAATTCTTACTTCGTTTGTCTTCAAAGAAAAGAGTGAATTCGGTATGAGTTATATGAGTTCAGTCGAACTCAATAATTTTGACCTTAACTCTATAATTTATGTATATTTATGTTAACAAATTTACTAAATATGTATAATTATTTATTGAGATCCAATTATTAATATTTGAAATTGTTATCCTAGAATAGCTAAATCGATAAAATTTAAATTTTGAATTTGCTTCTGAGCAGGGTGGACTAACTTTTGAAACTATTTTGTCCTTCAAACAAATCTTTCTATAGTTCTTATCCCAAGAAATTCCAAAACCAAAATCAAAATAAGATAGTCTTTGCTCCCCATTTTGATAAAATCAAAGTTCTTAAGGAGACCCACCATTGAATTATAATGATGATGGATAAAGAAAGAGTTTGATCTTGAAATGAAACTATATTTTGTCCAAATGTGAAGACAATGGCACACATATGAAGTTATAAAATAGTTGCAATTGGAGAACTAATTCACATGTTAGTTTTCAATGAAATTTTGCTCTTTGGGAACAACTTTCTTGCCCTATGGGGTTGTAGCACGAGGGTTTATGTTCGAGTCTTTAGTACGAAAACATTATGTTGGGAGGGTTGCCTCCAGAATGAGCCTTGCAATGTGCGATTCGATTATAATTGAATTTCAATAGAGATACTGAATACCAAATGGGAAATCAATAAAATAAAACAAAACAAAACTCTTTTGCCCCACATTTTTGTCATCAATGGCATATATAATTGGTGACCATTCCACTATCATGTTAGTTGCCTCCATTGATGGAACTTGTTACCTCACGCTGACCCCCACCTGAATTTTGTATGTTGCTATATTTGGATATCATTTCTTGATAATGTAAGTAAATATATTTAGCTATGTCAACTCCATGTGATACGAACACTAATGGGTGTGTTTGGGCGGAGGAAAATATTTTTCAATTAATGTTTTAAAAAAAATTATAGTCAAGAAATTTTCGAGGACTAGTCAGGTTACGGTCCAAAACTTGAAGAATAATGAACCGTTTTGCTAGCTACTCTTCTTCACTAAAATACTAGACTTTCATTAGTTGCAATGTTCAATTTCAACTGGGCTTTTACCACATCATCAAAAAATTTCGTGCAAAAATATTATGAATATTGTCATCTTTTCATGATGCTAACTGAACTCTGCTTAATGCTTGATGTCAAGTTAAATAATACAAGATTATTCAATCTTTTTTACTTTTTTTTAATGTCAATTTGTCGAGTTCATGCTGAAATTGGACAAAAACCAAATGACCCCTAATTTATAACATATTGTTACATACATGAAAGTGATGAATGTATGTTGTTGTGGATAATGGAAGAATTCAAAATAGAAGTAAGCTAAGAAAGATATGTCCATAAGATGTCAAGACACTTACTATTTTTGTTACTTAATTATGTGTTAACATATATGCTACTATTCCAAATCTGTTGGGGCCTACATTGCCTCTCCATAATGTCAATATTTAAAAAGTGAATAAATTACAAAGATCACAAGTGGTGTCATTTTTATATTTATACTGAATATTTTTTGTTTATTTATTCTCTCTCTCTCTCTCATTATATATATATATAGTAAAATATTTCGATAAAAAAATGTTTGTGACACCGCTTGAGGCAAACTATATTTGTCTCTTATGGGAGAATGTGAGCTTTCCACCCTTAATTAGAGATTTCGAATTTGCTATTGAGCTGAAATGAGAAAACTCATGATAGAAAGTCCTTCCTGTTTTAATGATTATATGCAAAGTAAATATGCGTTAATCGTGCGAGTCTGTAAATTACAATGATATGACTTAAAAGGAAACTATTATTTCAATAATAATTATACTCTGAATCTCCCCCATAAAATACAATACCCAATAATGTAGTATGACTCGAACAATTGTGTTCAAAGCTCTACCTCATGACATTCTTTCAACAAGAGAATGTAATTATTTTTCTAAAGAAACTCAAGTTTGTGTTATTAGGCACAGTGAAATACACAACATAATGCAATAACACAAGTGGGAGTCAGACTCTACTAACTCATAAAGTCAACTTAAAACAAAAAGGAAAAAAAAGTGGATGATTCCATTTTAGTCAAGTAGATTTTGTTTGGATGTATATCATCTAATTCTAATAGTTGCAAACTATTTTGGAATCCTCACACAAATAGTGTATATACATGAATATATATATATATATATATTCATATTCATATTCATCGACTATTTTTAGTTTAAACAATTGAATGAGCGACTATTTCCTACTAAAAAAATTACTATTTTCTCATTGAAATTTGCCACTGAAAACTATTTAGTCATTGTTTTCACAACTATTTTGATTGTATAAATGAGACAAGAAATAAATAGTAGTGTTTTCACATGAAAAAATTATGATACTTCCCACATTTTCAGCGAAAATTTATTTTCTATGTACTATGTATTTTTTCAGTGCGCTGGTTCAATAAAAAATGTGAAAAAATTATGTTTTATATCATAAATTTTCCATTAATTTATAGTAGAAAAAACTTTTGTTTCTAGCGATGATTTAGATTAATTCTTCAACTTTCTTATATTACTTCACAATATGGATATGGTAGTAATCCCAACATCAAGACTACTCTTGGACAAAAAATAATTCATTAAGACTATTCCCCATTACCACCAACAGAAGTAGGTGGGGTGTATTCTAGAAATGTCTACTTTTAGGCCTAACTAAGCTTAGAATAGACCGTAATAATTTATTAGCGTTTTTTGTTGAAAAATTATATTTTATATATAGATTAAATTTAAAATATATAGTAAATTTTCAAACACTTTTAACCAAAAAAAAATTACTTCACAATTATTGTATGTAAAGGCAACCTACTAGAATAAAAAATTAATTATAATGACACCTTTCAAAAGAAAGGGCTCGTTACTTAAAGTTCAATCGATAAATAAATAGATAGATAGATAGATAAGTGTAAAGTAGAAATAATAGTATGTTACAACACCTTTGACTTATGCCTTTATGTTATTACTATTGGGGTATAAGCGATTCATATTAATTGAAAATTTTCATTTATTCTGGCCAAAACTTGTACGCAACACTTATGCGGAGGTACATGCATAAAGGGATGGATTGCAACATGTAAAAGATATGTAAGGCACAATCAAATTAATCACGCAAGGGATCTCTCTATATATATATAGAAAGAGAGAAGTGAAAGTAATAATTTTATGTTATGAGTTATGACGCCTTTGACTTACGACCTATACACTATTGCTATTATGAAATAAGCGTTCAAATTGATTGAACCTTTTTCAATCATCTTAATCAGAACTTGTATATATACAACACTTGGACGAGGTGCATGCATAATGATGGTGAAACTGTGTAGATTGAATGGGACATTGGTAAGTTGAAAAAACATGTATAAAGTAAAATTATAGTATATATATAGGTCGAAAATTACTTTACATACATTTTTATAAACAATTTTAATGAAATTTCTGAATTCTTAATTTGACACAAACTCAATACTACTTGTCAATTGACACTTGTATTTTAAAAGTATATATATAGTAAATCTTCAACACTTTTACTAAAATTCCTAACTTTTTAATTCGACGCAAACTCAACACTACTTATCAATTGCCACTTGTATTTTTAAAGTTGAAATTTCTTCTGGAAAAAGACCTATGGAAAATTCTCTTTATATCTCATACCATTTGCTTTCAGCAAGCACCTAATTCTTTGGAATAAACATTATCATTTACTTGAGATTAATTGTTCAAGGACAACTAAATCTTTTACCTTGGAGTTTTCTTGAATCTTGTAACTCGAGGATGTTCGATGCTATTGATAATATCCACTTTATTAGACTATATTATTACTATTTATTAGAAGAGGTTACAAGCAGGCAGGACTTCGTCAACATGCCTGCTCGTATGTCAATGGTAATTTGGTAATTTTTATGTTTTCTTTTTTAAGATTGTGTTTTATTGCTTTATATAGATATAAAATTATGTAAAAAGTATTATAAATCATAATAATTAATAGCTTAAAATATTTGAAAACATATAAAAAAAATCGTTAACTCTCAAAATTTTATCTATATCATATAAATTGGGATAAAGGGAGAAATATATATTATGTAAAATACATAAAATATACTATAAATCACAATAATTAACAAGTTAAATATCAAAAAGAACTTATAAAAAAATTGATTGACTTTTGAAATTTCATTTGTATCACATAAATTTGAACAAAGGGAGTAATATATATTATGTGAAAATTACTTAAAAAGTACTATAAATCACAGTAATTAGCAACTTAAAATATCTAAAAATATAAATAAAAAATTTGGTTGACTCTCAAATTTATCTGTATCACTTAAATTGGGACAAAAGGAGTAACATATATCATGTAAAAATTACGTATAAAATTTAATATAAATGGTAATAATAACAACTAAAAATATTTTAAAATATGCTAAAAAATAAGTTGACTTCAAATTCCATATGTTTAACAGAAAGAGTAACATATATTGGTCTCTGTGCAATATAAGAGTGCTTGATATTATGGAAGAGTTAAGTTAAATACAAGGTAAAGGGATAAATTTCCCTCTTAATTTTGCTATTCAGAGATAATAAATATAACATATATAGCTAACTTTCCTAGATGTCATCACTCCAATTAGAATTGCTCATCGATTGATTCAACTTTGAATTCTATCGATTTAAATTATTGGCTATTAATATATAGATATATTAAATTGACAATTCCTTCATTATCAGTAACATTTTTTCAATTTGAGTTATAATTTTTTTTTTCTTTAAATTTTGTATATTTATTATAACAAGTAATCTATTTTAGTTTCAAAAATATAAATTTAATATTTAAAATAATTAAATTATTTATAAATATTCTTTGAATAATTAGATATTACGTCTTTTCTTGCTTGGTTCACCATTAGTGTTGTCTTATAGCCCGATTGGATTGACTTAAGATAAGTAACTTTATAAAAGTTACTTTAAAGTCATTTTAAAAATAAGTCGTTATGTGTTTATTGATGTGTTAGGCAAAAAAGTGTTGAAAGTCATTTTTTCTATCAAAATGTCTAAAATACCTTTAAAGTTGTTAACATTATAAATGAATTAAGGGTAAAAAAGTAATATACTTGGCCAAAGTAGAATGATTTATAATTTTTTTTAAAATAAGTAGGGGGCACCTTACTTTTAACTTTTAACTTATTTTAAGTTACTTTTGACTTATTTTAAGTTATTCTTTAATTACCAAACACTCTAATAAATCAAAAACTGATTTAAAAGTTAATTTAACCAATTTATAATCTCAGGCTCTTAGTTTGGTTAACTCTTTCGGTCCATACACGTTTTTGAAATGCGTATCTCATTTATAAAACATAAAATTAAATTAAATTTTGAATAAAATATACAAAATGTTTATTGATTAACACGTTTGCATTAGTGGGATTCTTGTCTCTTTTCTAAAAAATCAATATTCTAGGATATAAATTTAAATTCTATTTTACTTTAGGTCCTTTAATTTCAATCATTAAATTAAGAGATATACTTAAAAATACATCCGAGTTATCAAATTTTTGCGAATTTTATATCTTAACTCATTCTCCTTTTCTTAATATGAATCTTGAATCATCCAAGTCTTTCTGACTCGATTTGGCACGATTGCCTTATGCGACTAGTGCTTCAAAAGGCGAATTACATGTTTTTTTTTCATATCTAAACTATCACTGTCTATATATATTAAAAATAAGTTAACAAGCAGTTATTTCTTTTTCCTACTTAAATGATGTCAAATAGGAAAATAATATTTAATAGTTAAGATGTATCTTAATATATAAATGATGATAATTTCAATTAAAAAAAGGAAACAATTGATAAATCATAAATAAAGCATAAAACTCTCAAAAAAGTGATAATGACAATTTTTTTAATCATTAACTCTTTAATTAAGGCAATCACTCGAATACAAACAAAAGAGAAACGTAATTAAGTTTCTTAAAGAAAAAAAAGAGTGGTGCTAGTAATATATCATCAAGTTAAGTTAATCTACAAAAAAATATATAATCACTCACTGTAAATATAATCTCATAATTTAAAAATAAAACAAATAATATATATTAATAAAATATACATCTTAGGCAAATTCTAACGGAAGAGGCCAAGGGCAAACGTAGTTAAAGACTTACGTGTTCATTTAAATTTATTATTTTTTCATGGGACTTTATATGTGTTAATAAATTCATTAAAGTAAATAAAATTAGTTTTTTTAATCTTCTTTTATGTGACATAATTTCTATTTGAAGAGTCAAAAAGAGTTTTTTTTGACGGCTATTTTTTTTATATATATAATTTTTTTACATATTTTGAACTATTAATTATCGTGACTTATACCGTGAGGGTATAGAACCCCCGGAAATGAAATAGAACATGAAAGCGTAAGCTCCCAAGCAGTGGGAGGAGCCAGGGCGTATTTTTTTTATGTAATCACTACTAAAAAATTCTGAAATTAGCTATAAACTTCGTCGTTGGTTCATCGCTATTTTGTTCGTAGCTAATAAAAATTTATCACTAAGTAAGATTAGCTACAAAATTTGTCCGTCGCCAAATTCAATTTTTTAAATAGTGAATTTTTGCATATATAACTTTTTTTCCCTATAAAATCTAGAAATTCTATGTCCGAATTCACATCCTGAATTAGATTGCTTAACACTTGCATATAAATCGTATGACATAGTATGGAAGCACTAGTAGAATTCAAATCAGCAAATTAAATTGAATAAATTACGTAAAATATCCATTCTTGAGTCGAGAGTTTATTTGAAATAGTCTCGCTATTCCACAAAGAAAGCGATAAAATTTGTATAATTTTATTTTCTTTAGACTTTAATTATAAAATCATACTTAGTATATCATTATTATTGTTATATTAGAATTCCAAATTCTAATCCATAATGTTTAAATTCTGAATCTGATACGACGGATAGGGGATGTATAAGCTATAGCTAGAGCCGTCAATATGGCCTGGCCTGGCCTGGCCTAATCCGTGATATGATAGGGTTGGGATAAGATTTTTGGAGCCCATTTAAAAAAAGACTTTTTTAGCTTGGCCTGAATAAAACTGTTGATTTGGGGCTTGAGAAATATGAGTAGGATCGGCCCGTGGGTCAAATAAAAATTAATTAAAAAATAAGTCCAAACTCAAAATCAATTTAAAGTTTTAAATATTAAAATTTAAATACAAATTATGTTTATAAAATATGTACTACATAAAATAAAAATTCCTTAAAATTTCTAGGGAATCACTACATAGGCCGTAGCCTATGAAATATTGTCATATTTTTTGTGTTTTATAATGATCATTGGAAAACAATTAGATTAATATTTCTATTTAGCTATTTATATTTTTACTTGAAATCAAACTTAATAAATATTATAAAGATAATTTTATTTGTGGATTTGATTAACAAGTAGTAACACTAACACCATATAATATTGTATTGTCGATATTTATGATAATATTTTTAAATTATAATTTGATTTAAAAAATTATTAAAAATATATACTTTTAAAAAAAGTGGGCTGGCCTGGCAAAGCCCGTAGCCCACATAGTTGTAGGTTGGGCTGACGGTTTTAAATTTCAAAACATGTATGGATTAGCCTGAATGGGATGGGTCAGCCCATATTGAGAGCTCTAGCTATAGCCAATAAGATGTAGACTTACCCACCAAAAGAAACGACAAAGCACACTATAGGGAATCGCTTACCTATCAAAACATATACAGAAGACAAAATAAGTTAAGTACCAATATATAATTTTAAATATTTATAAGCCCTTCTAAGCAAAGTAGTTCATTTTGGAATTATTATTTTATTTTTTGTGCTAATGACACCATGAAAGAAGGCCTATATAAGATTCCAAATTTTGTTTAACTTATCATTCCCTTTAATCTCTTACAACTTCTACTATTTTCTACATCTTTTTTTTTCCCTTCACTACTATCAAAGATCAAGAAAATTATATAAGCTATATGCAACTTAATGGCAATTGATTGTATGATCACAAGAAATAACAACATGACATCCAAAGAAGATCAAGAATATGATATCATCAAAACAAATAAGTCATTGAGTTTTGATGCATCATTGATGAAAAATGAGTCAAACATACCAAGTCAATTCATATGGCCAGATCATGAGAAGCCAAATTGTGCTAGTGTTACTAGAGAACTACAAGTTCCACTAATAGACTTAAGTGGGGTACTTTCAAATGACCCTATTGAAATCAAGAAAGCAACTAGACTTGTTAATGAAGCATGTACAAAACATGGTTTTTTCTTAGTGGTTAACCATGGAGTTGACACAAATCTCATAAAAGAAGCCCATGTTTACATAGACAAGTTCTTTGAATTGCCACTTTGTGAGAAGCAAAAAGCACAAAGGAAGGTTGGTGAACATTGTGGTTATGCTAGTAGCTTTATTGGAAGGTTTTCATCTAAGTTGCCTTGGAAAGAAACACTCTCTTTTCAATACTTTGATGAGGAAGGCTCATCACACATAGTTGAAGATTATTTTCAAAGGACATTGGGAGAAAAATTTAGTCATATTGGGTAAGAGTTAATGCAAAACTCTTTTTACTGACACTCTTTACTTTTTAGTCTGTTTCAAAAGTATCGACAAACTTTCTATATTTAAAAACTCTCGACTTTAACTTCATATATCCTTTGACATATTTTTATAGTCATCGAAATTAAGAGCCCGTTTGGATTGACTTAAAATAAGTAACTTTTTAAAAGTTACTTTAAAGTCATTTTAAAAAAATAAGTCGTTATGTGTTTATTGATGTGTTTGGCAAAAAAGTGTTGAAAGTCATTTTTTCTATCAAAATATCTGAAATACCCTTAAAGTTGTTAACATTATAAAAGAATTAAGGGTAAAAAAGTAATATACTTGGTCAAAGTAGGATGATTTATAATTTAAAAAAAAATAAGTAGGGGACACCTTACTTTTAACTTATAACTTATTTTAAGTTACTTTTGACTTATTTTAAGTTATTTTTATAATTGTCAAACACTCTAATAAGTCAAAAACTGATTAAAAGTTAGTTTGACCAAGTTAAAATCCCATCCAAACGGGCTTTAAGAGAACTTCAATCTAATACTCATTATGGATCAACTCAGGTTTTCACTTTATTTCCGTTACTAATGTCACGTTATATTTAAAATAGTTTAAGGGTACTTTTGGTATGTGTTAAGAATCTATTGTTCTTTCTCAAAATTCATGTAAAGTCAAACCTATGATATTCTTTACTTTTTACACTAATTATAAAAGAATGGCATGTTTTTATAGTTTTTAAAAAATTTACTTTAATTTTTTTATTTTACTCTTAATGAAATAGTTTTATAGTCATAGAAATGTCATGTCATGTTTAAAATAACAAGTTCTAACGATACTTTTGATAGTAAGTGCGAAAAAGTCTATAGTTCTCGCTTTAATTTTGTGTAAGAATGGTGCACACCTTTTCTATATTTGAAAATTTTTAACTTTAAATTTTCTCTTTTATTCTTAATGACATACTTTTATAATCATAAAAATAGCATGCCATGCTTTAAACATCAAATTCCAAGAATATTCTTAACAGTATAAGCCAAAAATACCATCATTCTTTCTTAAATTTCGTATCAAGTCAAAGATCATCAGATAAAATTTAAAGCTTTCCCCTCTCATCAATTATATTAATTGATTTTTTTGTTTTGTTTTAATAGGAAGGTTTATCAAGAATATTGTAATGCCATGAGCACCCTTTCTCTAGGGATCATGGAACTTTTGGGATTGAGCCTTGGTGTGAGCAAGAACCACTTCAAAGAATTCTTTCAAGAAAATGAGTCCATAATGAGACTAAATTATTATCCAACATGTCAAAAACCAGAACTCACTTTAGGGACAGGGCCTCATTGTGATCCCACATCATTAACCATTCTCCATCAAGATAGTGTTGGTGGGCTTCAAGTTTTTGTGGACAATGAGTGGCACTCCATCACCCCCAATTTCAATGCTTTTGTTGTTAACATAGGTGACACATTTATGGTAACGTATCTTCAACACGTCCCTTCACGTACTAATATTGAGATTAGAAGTTGTGATTATTGCTCGTACGTACACTTGTACAAGATTAAAGTGTGTGGTCATCATGTCTAAAAATCTATTCTCTAATTTTCAGATGATGAGATGCATTAAAAAAAGTGAATTTTCATTCCCCTCTCATTAATATGAGGTTTTTCAATCAAAAGTCTATCTAAAACGTTTTTGACAAGCCAATTTCTGACCAAAATCTATAAAAAAAATTCACATTTTTTAGTAGTGTCGATGCACAACACTTTCAACAACATGATGACTCTAGTTACTCTTGTCATACACCTAGTTGAATACACATATTTCCCATGGAACTAATTCCGACGATATCAATAAGCTCATCAGAAATTGATTAATTTTCATCGAAAATCCCAAATTATTAATGGCATTCTGACAGGAACGTCCATCGACTAGTAGTGATGCATGCACACCTAGCTAGTTGAATTTTAGTCAAAATGTTCATACATACTCATATACTTATTGAACTTTTTCCCTTATTTGCAGGCACTATCAAATGGAAAATACAAAAGTTGCTTGCATAGAGCAGTAGTAAACAACAAAATACCTAGGAAATCACTTGCTTTTTTTCTTTGTCCCAAGAAAGATAAGGTGGTAACCCCACCAATTGAATTAGTGAACTCTAACAATCCAAGAATTTATCCAGATTTCACATGGCCAGCCTTATTAGAATTTACACAAAAGCAATATAGAGCTGATATGAACACTCTACAAGCTTTCTCTATTTGGCTTAAAAAAACACAATCTTAACTATCTCATCTGAGGCAAGAAATTGCAATTTGATTCGTGTTCAACGCCTACTTGACGAGCTCAATAATCATCTTTGGAACCTTCTTGTACATGTTTTATGAGGGCATAGAAATGAAACATTATGGTTGGGTTGGGGGGGGGGGTAGTAGTTGTATGGATGATCAATTTTGTAATTTATTTGACTCATGAATGAATAAAGAATAAAGACCATGATTAGGTTTACATATCTTTATAAGTGACATGGTTCAAATCTATCAGGAACAGAAACTTCATATCCTTAAAAACATTTTTCTAGATTAATATGAAATTGAGGAAGTCTTGTTTCAATTAAATACTTCAATTCTTAATAAAGATTAAAATTTTGAAAAAACTTTTGCACTTACTTTCATTTGTGTATTAGATAGTTAAGTTAACTATATATAACATGTCATCTCTTTTAATTATACGCATCAAGTTCAAGTGGAAGATGTATGGGGTTTTACAACTTATTGAGGCGAGCATTTATAATTAAAGGTAATGATATATATTTTATGTAGTTAACCCAACTATCTAATAGATGAATGAGAACACATGCAAAAAAAATTACAAAATATGAACTGAACGTGTCTACTTAAAACACTTTATTAATAGTTAAGGTATTCAATTGAAATAAAACTTAGTTCAAGTATCTAAAAAAATATATCTTAACAAATTTAAGGAGTTGATTATATATTAATAAGTCTATGTTATTTTTGTTGTATAAGTCTCAAAAAGATCCAAAGAGGAATGAATCATTTAGGAAATAGTATATAGTAGTAGAAACTAGAAATAGTACTCTCTATGAGGAAGAATCCATTACTAGTACAGTAGAAATTGACAATTCTTTCAATATATATTCTAAATGTGGATTTTTCTGCTAGTGTACGATATGTCTGGTTTTATTTTATTTTTTTATATAGCTGGGAATTGTTTTATGTCTGCAGATTTAGAATTTTGTGACTTCATGAAAAATGCCAAAAGAACACTTAGGACATTGTCTTGCTCCTTTGTCTCCCTATCTTGCTAGGGAGCGTTTCTCCTTTTAATATGTTTAATATTACATATTATATTAATTGAAATTTTTAAGTGGATCTCCAACATTGAGCGAGAAATTAAAAATAATTAATATAATACCAAAAATCTACCAGTATATAAATTTCTTTAATATTTTATGACGAACACAAAAAATATTTTAAGAATTCTGTTAAGAAGCGTTTTTCTTATTTAATTAATCTAATGCGAAGCAAATTAGGAAAAGAATGTGTTTAAAAAGAAAAGAAATAGTATATTTGTTTAGAAAATGATATTTCCCATTAAGTAACAATAAGAGCGCATATGAGAATATGTGAATAGGAGATGCACAGATGCGCCAGTGAGGAGGTGCGAGATGTTGGTTATAGAGGGTTCGAGGAGAGGTAGAAGTAGGCCAAAGAAGTATTGGGGAGAGGTGTTAAGATATGATATGATGCAGCTGCAGGTTAAGAGGAGATAACCTTAGATAGGAAGGTGTAGAGGACTTGTATTAGGTTTGAAGGTTAGTATGTAGTTTAGTTAGCTTGCTTAGGGTGATTGGTGTTTGTCATAGTATACTAGTTGTCATTTTTAGCTCTTGTTTTCAATAATATATCCTAGTATGTTGTGTATTGTGTTTCGATTATCACATTATGTTGTTGTTTTTGCTCTCTTCTGGTAAACTTTACACTGTCTCCTTGTTACATGTTATTTTTCTTCACCGTCTCCTTTCTTTATATCTGGATTTGTTGCACTTGAGCCGAGAGTCTTTTAGAAACAACCTCTCTATCTCCCCGAGGTAGTGATAAGGTCTGCATACATTCTACCTTCACCAGACCCCACTTGTGGGATTTCACTGTGTCTATTGTTTTTGTTGTTCTAAGTAACAATAAGGACATTTTTGAACCAAACTATTGACAACAAAGATATTATGGACCGTAGTATTAACTAGGGCATTTTTGTTCATATCACATAGTTTAAAAATAATTTAAACTCTTTTTTGATAAAATTATTATGGAGAGTGTGTTTGTCCCACCACGTGCTCATAACACCTGTTGCAATTTTATTATTTTAAGTAATAGATCATAAATAATGGATATTAATTGGTGTTTACTAATAATATAAAGAATTTTTACATAATAAAATTATTTAAAAGATATTTACATGTAATTATTCTCAATAAAAATAGGGGATTATGACATTGAAACAAAAACAAAGTTATTATCTATTAGAATAAGTAATATAGTCTGATAGTGTAAAAATCCTTTATAATGTCGGTCAATAGCAAAATCTAAAATTTTATTGAAAGATCAATTCTATTATTTATTATATAAAATATTTATCATATAGACTGGACATAGATGAGCCCTTGTATCCATTTGACAGAAATAAAAATGACAAATCCCCTCTTTGTTTGTGTGGCATGTTTTCGAGTTCAAATCTTGAAAATTAAATTAATTAAGTCGCGTATCTAGTTGGATGATAGAAGTAAGGTTATGGTAATTGCGTTTTGAGAAATTACCACTTTTGGTCTAAATATTTTTGGTTTTAGTTATATACGATTTATTAATATATTTAATTTTCAGTTAAATAAAATATGTGTTTTTGATCCTTTTACATAGATAATATGTTATATTTACACAAGTATATTGTTCTCAAATATAGAATAATAATAATACAAATTTAACATAATATATAAATAATTAAATAATGAAACGACCACTAATTTTGTAAAATTTGTGAATATTCATAAGCGATTACAGACTTACAGAAAAAAATGATCCATCATTTAAACTAAAAATATATATTGTTAAAAATTCGAAAATCTGTCTTGTAGTATTTTTGTTGTTTTATGAATCTATAATTTATACTAGTATAATAATCAGATGAAACCAAACAAAGACAATAACTTTGTGATGACGGTACATATTAATAATAATATGCTCAGTGCAATTTTATAAGTTAGGTTTAAGGAGAGTAAAATAAATTCAAACTTTATTTTTATCTATAGGATAGATCGCCTGTTTTCGATAGATCCTCGATTTAAAAGACAAATAATTACTAGAAATAATTATTTATTTTCATCACGAATCAGTGAAAATTTTATGCTATATAAAATATGATTTTTCCACTAATTTTCCATTGAACCAGCTCATTAGAAAAATGTACGATTGAAAAAAATTCTCATTGAAATAGTGAAGTTTTTTTTAAAAAATCGTATGAATAAAAATTATGTTTTGTATATAAATATAAATTCATTTATTATATATATAATTTTGACCATCTTGGGATAAAGTTCCTAATTACTTTATTAAAGTAGTGGTTTTAATTATCACACATGACGTGGATAATCTTTATAATTATCTTCTTACATTTTTCTTAATTTGTCTTTTCTTCCAACATTTTATTTTGATAATGAAATTAAAATTATTCATATATAATCAAGGAAAAAGACAAAATTGTTTGTAATAATCAAAACAAGAACACTACTATATGGCTATATCTCTTAATTTGTCTTGGCTAGAATTGGGATTGACACTTTTTTTAATATTAAAAAATATTAGTATTAATTTTTCTATTAACTTTAATTTTTTTCATGAAAGCACCTAAATTGTAGTTTGTGGTGTCAACTTTCTATTCAGTTTTGTTTTATTATTAATTGTTGTATCAAATTAAGTGCATGAATATGACTCGAGTCTTTTCATGTATATGTTTGTCATCGATTGTTTATTGGACAAAATATAAAACAAAAATGTTGCTTTCTATCAACTTTTTTTTGTCATTCTTGCAAATTTAATCTTATCTATATTCGGAGCTATTTTTATAGTAGTTCTATCATGGTGGAACAAAAGCTCGTATAAATTATGAAACTTTTTACTCTAACGTAGATACAATAAAACATAACAAAAATATTACGATCGCCTAACATAGAAAGCAACGATTATGTGTGGATTCTTTTTGGTATTTTTAATACTATACAATAATTCAACAAAGCTGATCAATATTTCAATTTTTTTCGTCTTTTTATCAATTTTAATCATGTATAAATTGGCTATATATTTGTTATACATGGATTATATACCAGCAACGATTGCAATCTATTATAGTTATAAGTTGTTAGGCAGATAAATACAAATTTAGTGGCTAACTAAAAATGTTAAGATCCTTTTCTTTTTCTTTTTAATTTTCACTACCCTAACATGCTTTTGTCTTGAAGCATAATTTTAGTCGTTGAATTTATATCATGTGGTATAAGTGTATAACTTGTGCCACTGCACATATATAGTTACACCTTTGGACATGATTTGGACTTAATTTCTTTTGTATTTAGTCATTACTTGAATTACTACACTTATGCTTGGCATAACTTGTGCCTTGTGCTAATGAACTTATATCTGGGGCATAACTTGTGCTGAGCTTATGTCTGAGACATCTTTGGGTAATTTTTTGTTATTTAAAGCTCCTAAAGATAAAAGTTAATGACGTGCAATTTTGAAAGATCAAAATTAAAGACCACCTCCAAATAAAAGTATTTATGCGCATGAACCCAAAATAAACAGTCCAACAGACCCACAAGTAAAGCCCAAGAGACCTAGTTTGTATGTAGCCCAACATTTTTGTCTTGATCGATCTGGTTGAGTTTGGAGAATGTCGAGCAGTACATGTACATATATTAAGCAAAGACAGTAATAGGACAACTCTCCTTTGGCATGCCACCTGATATAATTGTGATCACCAAATTAACAATATTGCATGCCAATAAAGGGTAGCCCTATAACTATTTCACTTACTTCTTGTGTTTTCTCATTATTCTCATCTACACATTTTAGTTCTCTCTCTCTCTATATAGCATTATTAATTCAATTTTTGTGGAATAAGCCAATAGAGAATTGACATATCCTCTTGGTACTTTTATGCCAAGCTGTAGATGGGTAAGTTTCTTAAAGTTTTTTTGTTTTTCAATTCCATTTTTTGAAAGCTCCTTTTTTAAAATAATGTTGGAGGATAAGATTCCACCTCTACTGGTGCCAACAAATTTGTAGGCCATAAGATGGATATATACATGAAAAGGAAAGTTGTTGTAATTACGACCTATTACATATGAGTGGGGTTTTACCCTGTGCGCACCCAAATGGTAGGATTTGGCTCATCTCCATTACATCTTCTCTCTATTTCCTCAAGTGCATATTTAGATAAGTGACACTTGTAATATTTATAATTTAAAGGTCTAGATTAAATTAATATAACAAGTCTCTTAACCATAGTTAGAAGATAAATTAGGAAAAAAACTCACCAACTTTAGTAAAAAAAATATCACCTTTCGCTAATTTTGGCTCCTCACTAATATCATTATTTTTATAATATATGTTTTACATCTCCATTACTATCATTTTCTCAATCTAAAGTTAAGAATATCCTTCCTTTTAAATTTTTTATTTTTATACCTGACCAAATAATGAAGCAAAATAATTAAGAAAAAAAGAGGAGACCAACTTTATTTTTGAAAAACAGAAAATATTCTAAAATATTTATAATTACTATTATACAATATCTTCTTTCCTCGCCATTTTTTTTTTTCATTTTTTGCATAATTTATTTGCCAAATACTTAGATTTTTTTTGTCAAAGGTAGTTTACAAGATTTCAATAAAAAAATATAATGGTATATGTTAAAATTAATTTAGAAAATATGATCCAAAATGTTTTTTTAATACTAGATTTTAAAAGATTATCGTGAGTTATTTTTGTGTATTTTGTATCTTCTATGCATTTTTTATTAAGGATATTCTTGATTTCAATTGATCAAATTTTTAAATAAAATTAAAATTATATCAACGAGAAATCAGAAAATATAATTAAATTGATGATATAAATGAGGAGTCAAAATTAGTGGAAGATGAAAATTTTCTTACTAATGTTGGTGATTTTTTTCCTAATTTATTTTTTAACTATGATTAAGAGGCTTGTTAAATTAATTTAATCTAGACCTTTAAATTTTAAATATAACAAATGTCACTTATCTAAATATGCACTTGAGGAAATGGAGAGAAGGTGTAATGGAGATGAGCCAAATCCCAAAGGGTAGTAGTTGCGAATTTTCTTGTCATCAAAAAAAAGGAAAGTTGTTGAAAGGAGATGCTTAATTTGCCTAGTATGTTATCTGAAAATTATATTGTATAGATTAGTTTAAAAAATTATTTTATGTGCATGCGTGTGTGTATATATACATGAAGTTTTGATGATTGACAAACGTAACAAATATTATAAAAAATTAGTTTTTTAACTATGTCTCAAATAAGGAGTTGATAGCGTTTATGATAGACAAACAAATATTAAAGAACCAGACTTTTATTATGTCTACCAAAAGAATGGATTGCAGAAGTTCTATGCACAAAGTGAAGGTACCAAATCCTTCATAGTAAATCGAAGACGATTGATGATCAGTTGACGAAAATCAAATTTCAAGTGCAAGAAGGATTTTGAGGAATTTGGTGCCTATTCCCTTTTTTTGAGTTTCATATCTAAAGTATTGGGAGTGTGAGTTTCATACTTAAACTATCACTTATTAGGTAGTGGGAGTTAAAGGTTCGGCTGGCTTTAATAGGAAAAGCATTTTTATGTAATCTCATTAATGAATAACTTGGTCTATCGGAAACAATCTCTCTACCTCCTAGGTAGGGGTGAAGTCTGCGTACACTCTATCCTCCCTAGACCCCACTTTGTGGGATTACACTAGTTATGCTGTATTAACGAATAACTTGGCTGCAACAGGCACTGCCATATACTTGGGATTTTATTGATTTAACATTTTCTTCTGGTTTTTAAGTTATAAATCAGGAGGTTAACTTGAACTTTTTGTTGATGGTATAAGACATTGTGGTAGTGATATTTATAGGAAGCTGTCTAAAGTATAAGCCACGATTGCTTCTTTCTGGTTTTGTAGTTTTTTCAAGTAGTTTGTATATTTTGAGTGGAAACTGGTACTCTAGTAATCTTATGAGTACTACTCTAGAGAAGATTAAAGGTTCATGCTTGAAAGTTATAGAGTTTTATTTGTTGTATCAATCTGCCTCTTCATTCCGTTTCACCTTTTCTCATCCTTCTTACAAAAAAATGAATATCCAACAAGTAATCTCCTGACTTGTTAATGAACAAAGGTTGAGAGGACTGCTATAATTAATGCGGTCCAAATAAACTTGTAGCTAATGAGATGAACATCTAGGTTTGGTAAGTTCAACCTTAAGTATTTGTTCATTCAGGAGAGAAAGGGGATGTGCTGATCCATAAGAACCTTTATTTATTACATCTTCGATAACTATACCAATGGTCTTGATCAAAAGCATTGTGATATTTTCTCTTTAATATTCCTCGTCGTCCTAGTTTTGCTTTCCTCCTCCCCTCCCTTTTTTTGGGTTGTTGTTGTTGTTGTGGCTTAGCTGGGAGCTTAGAACAGTGGCGGAGCCAGGATTTTCGTCAATGGTGTTCATACTTTAGGACAAGCCTTAACCGTTGAGCTCGAACTCAGGCCCTTGAGGCGACTTTGAACAATCTTAACTATTGGGCTATTGTTCAAAAATTAGTATATATTCAAAAATATCGATATTTAACATATATAATCGTAAAAAATTTCCGGTTCATCTGACTACTCATGCTAAGGTATAGCTCCGCCCCTGGTTTGGAACTACCCTCCTCTGGCAAAACCTAAGGATACTGGTTAACTTTGGCTGATACAGTGAGACGAGTCGGTTTATTCATTCTTCTGTTAATGACTGAAATGAGCAGGAACTAGAAGTGGAATATGTTGAAGGCTATGAATGGACGATGATGATGATGATGACGACGAAGAAGAGGCTGTTGTAGTTCATCGAAAGAGAAGTAGAAAAGATTCTGCTTTAGCTAGAAGAAGAGCTGAGAAAGATGATCCAAATGCCAAATCAAAGAAAAAGGCGAAATTCCTCGTAGAGGTAAAAACTAATAATACATAATCTGTTCTGTAACGCGTAATGATTTACACAATTGAGTCTGTCTTAGTTTGAAAAATCACCTTTTGTTTTTACTAGGTTGAGCATGATGATACAGGTGAAAGACGGACAGCAGTACAATGAGAGCTTGGACAATTAGTGCTCGTTTTGATAAGAGTGTTACATACTATCTGCTGGAATGTGTTCAACATCCCCCTTATGCAACTACTGGAATTTCTTCTGGTTCTCCACTATGTTTTCCTACAGCTCACGACTGACCTCAACCATAAAAATATTCAGTTGGAAACAAATCTTACGCGAAGAGATGCTAGTTTGTTGCTAAACATATGTGCTTGAGTACTTCGGTAGCTAGAATGAAATAGACATGAACGAACAGAGTCTTTACCAATTTTTGATCTTGTAATACTAGCAAATTTTGTGGTAACAGCTCGTGTTCGAGTGGAAAAGAGAGGGAAAAAAACTTTTATGGTAATAGCTCTTGTTCGATTTATTCATGGAAAGTAAGGAAAACAAGTTCCTTGTATTCTACATTGATCGTCTTCTCCATGCCCATAAACTCCGTCTTCATCACTAATAGTATGTGCTTAAATTATAAACAAACACTTTTAAATATTATTCTGCTTACCAAACACAAATAACAAGTTTAAAAACAAACTTATTTTTTGTGAAAAAAACAATTTTTAATACATTTGGTTAAATTTAGTAACTCCACAAAGACATGTCAATATCATGAGGTTCCATGCCATATATACATTGAGGAGGAGGTAGCATTAGCCCTTCGGCCATATTCACAAGTAATCCCGGCATGTAGAAAATTGCCTCTTCATCCATGAACAACTCATTATATTTCGTAAACTTTGGAACGACGATGTCTTGTATGACTCGGTCATCAATGGTAACTTCCTCGGAGTTTTCTCCCTCCGAGGATTCTGATGGGCAAAATGTTTCAGTGGCCGCCTTTTGAATGTCCTTGGCGGCCACTGAAGTAGGAATGGGTAACCTCCAAGTTGAGTCAACGAGATATTGTGTGATCACTTGGTCATCATTGATGATAACTTCCTCAGAGTAATTTTCTCCCTCTGAGGATTCTGACGGGCAAAATGCTTCAGCCGCCGCCTTCTAAATATGTTTGGCGGCCGCTGAAGCAGGTACGGATAAACTCCAAGTCGAGTCAACTTCCTCAGAGTATTCTCCCTCTGAGGATTCTAAAGGACGAAATGCCTCAGCTGCTTCAGCAGCAGCCTTCTGAATATCCTTGGCTGCTGCTGAAGCAGGGACGACCAACCTCCAACCCGAGTCAACAACATAATGGTCATCATTAATAACAACTTCCTCAGAGTTTTCTCTCTCCAAGGATTCTGACATCCGAAATGCCTCAGCTGCTTCAGCAACCGCCTTCTGAATATCCTTGGCGGCCGCTGAAGCAGGTACAGGCAACCTCCAAGCCGAGTTAGCAAAATTCAAACAAGCTGACCTGCCTTTAAGTGCCATGACAGCCACATCATGAGCTCTAGCCGCCATTTCTGCATTGGAAACGTGCCAAGCCATATTCTTGACTTTTTACCAGGTACTCTCACTTCACTAACCCACTTTTCGGAATTCTTCCACCTCACTCCCCTGTAAACCGGGTGTCTAGTTTCACGAAGCTTCTTCCTACCTCCACGTCTTTTCGGGATTTTCGAAGCTAGTAACAACATGACTTCTTCATTATTATTATTATCAAACGTACTTATTGATGAAGTAGTAGTTGGTATAACTAGAGGAAGTGGATCAATATAGAAGTTACCAAGAATGTCCATTCTTGAAAATAATGAAAGAGGAAATTAAAGTGTTTTGATATGATAAGTGAGTACTGTTGGATAGTGAGTGTATATATATATAATAAAAAGAAAATAGCTTACGGTTGAGACGCGAAGGAACACGGAGTGTTAGCATGAGACAGGCTCGGCGCCTTTATGGCTTTGATTTTGAAAAGGGGAAAAACCTCGGCTTAAGGAAAAGTAGCACTATGGGGCCTCCAATGAGTATGCTTTCGTATTTCGTCTATTTTTACTTATTCATGTTAGACTTGACACACTTACAATTAAACCCAGCGTGCGTAATCCATTCATGTTTGCCTGTCTATTTATTAGCTTAAGTTCATTTTAGTCAAATTCGTTTCAACTCATTAAAAATTGGATTGATATATAGCCCAAATTGCCTCATGCAAAATTTTATTAAAATACATTTTTAAAATTTGATATGTTATATATAACCATAATAAAGAAAATTACGTACTAATAATTTTACTAGGTATTAAAAATTTAATATAAAATACAGAAATTCCATACATATCCTATCAGTTTCCCCAATTACAAAAGTCCTGAATTTTTCATTCCTCTCTAATACATTCCTTGGTTGTCCGATACATTGCAAAAGATACATTACTTAATAGGAGGGATGTATACGAGGGGGGATGGATATATCCGAGAGGGGATAAGGATGTATCCAAGAGGGGATTTTTGTAAATTTTTCTAAATGGTAGGGAATTTTAGAGATTATGATATCTTAAGTTGTGTATTTATGTAATTTTTGCAAAATTTATAAAAGAACAAATAAATTAATTAAAACTTAGTAAAAATTGGACGGATTGAGTTATAACCAGCATTTTAGCCCATTTTCAGTCCAACCCATTTCAGTCCAAACAACTTTTGAGCGGGTCAATAACATGCTCATTTACTAAATCACTTTTGGGCGGGTCAATAACATGCTCATTTACTAAATCAACCTATTTTGACTCGCTTAAATTCAGCTCAACCCGTCCAATAAACACCTCTAGGCTCTAAATGCTTGTAATAGTAATGCTAATATTAGTTATGCTAAGATTATTTCTTATGCAGTATATGTTTTGGTGTATTAAAAATAATATGCATTGTATGATTTCTAAAAAAATATTTGTTTACAAAAATACCCTCCAAAAATATGGTAGAAAGGATGTGAAAAAGATTTTGAGGGATAATTGTGTCTTTAATCAAATTAATGCATGCATTAAAACCTTTGCATTGCTAATGAAGTACTATGAATTTTCATGTATTAGTTCTATATAACTTAATACTCCCTCCGTTCACTTTTATTTGTCACATATTTTTACGTATACATAATTAAGAATGTATTAGTTATGTATTTCCAAATTTAGTTATCCAAAATAAATAGTTTTTTAGATAATTGAGAAGATACTAATTATGTATTTTCAAATTTATCCTTCCAAAATAAATGTGTTTATATGATCAATTCAAATTTATGCTTTTAAAAAAAGTAAGTGAATTTTTATATAACCAAGAAATCGTATATTAAATAAGGTGAGAATGAGTTACTTTTTTTTAACTTGAAGAGTTGGCAGGAATGAAATACTTATCTAAATATAACAAACAGATAAAATAAACTTTTGAAAATAATTTTATCATAAAATTGGTGAATTATCAATGAGTTCCAGCAGGACTGTCTAGGCATCCCCATTTTCACACCCCAAAACCTCTACTATGAACAAATGAATGAAGGGAATATATCGAAAATGTGGTGAGATAAATAAATAAAATAAATATTTTAAAGTTGAAAAATTAATCGAATCAATAAACAACACCAAAAGAGAGGGTTAGTATTCCTATGGTTTCCCCAAGGAAAAGTGTGTAAAATGTGCTACCAATTATATTTTTCATTCATTTTTATTTATGCATGTATTAAATTTTGCATGTTTCTTAAGAAATAATGATTAATATGAATATTTTATTATTAGGTCTTAAAAAATCATTTGAAAAATAACTAATTAATATTGAGGTTAAAATAGAAAAAAAAATAATTACTACTTTTGTTATATTAAAAGTGATAAGTAAAAATGAAAATTTATTTTTGAAATAGCGAATAAGTAAAAGTGAACAGAGGGGTATATGTTATGAAGTTGGAAATTGAATTTTTTGAGTTTGTTACTCTCTTTATCCCGTGTTAGTTGTCCACTTTATTATAAGTAGTTATTTCAAATTACTTGACATTACTAAATCACAATAGAATTAATTATTTTTCTCATTATACTCTTATAATTTTTTATTTTTTTTTAAAGTGTAAACAAGTTTGTTAGATTAGAAGCTTGAACTTTTTATAAAGGGGAAATAACAATTTTGATCTAAGTATTACACAATTTCAGTTTTAGCCCCAATGTTACTTGATTATGCACATTTAACCTTCAATTATTTGAAGTGTGCGATTTTGGTCCTTGAAGTGAACAAAGTTAACTATTTAACATAATCATTTATTTTAAAATATATAAAATAAGATAAATTGAAGGGTTGGTGATTCTAAATGATTGAAGAATTATGTATATAAAAAAAATAGAACTTAAAAAAAATTAAATGTTAAATTTTTTAAAGACTGAAAGTTGTTATTAGGACATCATTCATAGCCTTAAGGAGCATGTCCACCTACTAAACCCTTTCAAATATAATCCTATTTGACCTTGATTAGTAACCATTGAAAAAAGAAAGGAAGAGCGAGTTGCCAATGAATAAAAAGCAGAGCAAACAAAGAAGCTGGGATCAATTTATATGTTTAAAATAATCATTCTAATTCTATTTTTTTAAAATATATAAAATATAATTTTAATTTTATATACATAATTATTCAAATATTTAGAATCACCAACTATTTATTTTATTTTATATGTTTTCAAATAATATTTTTGTTAAATAGTTAACTTTTGCTAACTTCAAGGACCAAAACCGCATTTCAAATAATTAAAGGTTAAATATGCATAATCAAATAATACGGTGATTAAAATTGAATAATTATTTTTTAACATATTTGGAGTTGCATGTTGAATCTTCACCTATTATTTTTGGGATATAGTGCAAAGTTATACATAGATCACCTAATTACGGTGTATGTGTGTGGGTTATATTTGTGTGTCATTCTCTCTTTTTCGTTTAGGTTGAACTCTTTTGTCTATCTATAACTGATATTAGAATAGACCGATCAACAATAAAAATTTAAATTAATCGAATCAATAAATTTTCGAACGGCAAAACTAAAAGAAAGAGAGAAGAAAAGTGTGTACAATGTGCTACTAATTATTTTCATGTGTAGTTATTTTCACTTTCTTATTTTCTTCAAATGTCCCCTTCAATGCACTTAACTTTTATTTATTTTTCAGCTTTCATGGACTTATAAATAGTAGGGATTTGGTAAGGTTTCTTTCATTTTCCTAGCTTGTTGACTAATTATTCTAAATTTCCATGTAACACGATTTCTTTTTTCTTTTTTTTTAATCTTAGGTTTGATATTCGCTTTGAATTGCACTAACTCGAATTGACGTAAAATAAAAAAAATTACTTTGAAAGATAAGGACATGATAGTAACATTATTATAGTTCAACGTGAAATACTCAAATCCGTTATATATTGAAATTATATACATGATATAACGTGTTACACATGTAGTTTAATGGGATTTTTATAAGAATAACCAATCGAATTCACCATGTACTTTTTCAATCGACTATTTAAATGATATTTACTGGCAAGTTTACGAGGCTATCGTTGCATTCAACATGAAAGAAATTTGATCGGGTCACTCATGTGGATCAATCTGAATTTATATAATTAAAATGATATGTATATATATAAGGTAAAACAATGGTTAATGACTCAAATTCTATTGATAAATTGTATGATGAACGATATTTGTGGCAAAGTGCTATAAATCGCATCCGTAAAATGCGATTTATATACACTACAAGAAATCATACTTATTGTCACTAAAGTATTAGCTTTTGTGATTGAATTATATATTGTCTCTATTTTCATTTTCACCATTATATTCTTGAATGTTTCTATTAAGAGTTACTATTTTTATAATTGTTTATCTTCCTCAATATTTTATATCTTTTAGTAATTATTAATGGAGATTCAATCTCACTATGGTATTATAATCTAAGGCTAATTTCAAATATATATAACAAATTAAATTATAAATAATAAATATAATCATGTTTTTATTTACATAAAAAAATAGCAAGAAATCGTAGAAAGTATACACTTACTATACAATATAACTAGCCAAAAATCATAAAAAGGATACACTGACTATACAATATATCTCACATATACATGAGTTATACACTGACTATACATTATGATACACTCAAAAAATCGAATGTAGTTTAACTATACGTTAAGTATACACGGGCTATGTATGAAGTATACACTAACTATTCAATTTCGATCAACTTAAAATCACCTCTAAACAATATCAATTTTATTGCTTGTTGAAGCTAATACTTATAATTAAAAAAAGGTTACATATTTTAAATGGTTAATTTATCTATATAATGGACGCTTGAAAACTCGCGTAAAAGTTTTTCAAATTTTCAGTTGGAAGTGTAATAAAAATACTCTATCATGTGTGTTAAGGTGTGCTCAATTGAAACATAACGTAGTTCGACTATCTAAATGACATTTACTGGCAAGTTTACGAGACTATCTATGTATTCAACATGAAAGAAATTGAATCAGGTCATTTATGTGAGTTAATTCGGATGCACTTAAACAGAATAAGCAATATGTATTTATTATATATTTAATATTTACAAAATTTAAAAAGGGAAAACAATGGTTATGACTAGGGGTGTTCATGATTTGGATAAAAATCGATCCAAACCAAACTATACCGATTAAATAAATCGATTTTATTTGAGTTTGGTTTGGTTTTAGATTTTTTAAAAACCGATAGTATTTGATTTGAATTTGATTTTGTTCGAAAAAACCGAAGAAATAACCGAACCGATAAATTATATACATATATTTTATTATTATATAGACATATATAATGTATTATTTTTACAAATAATTTTATGGATTTTATATACATTTTCATCAAATTTTATTTTTAATCTATTTATGAAAGCAAAAATGCCTAAGGCGAGAACATTTATCTTATTGGTTTCATGTATATGAGTGTCTCAAACAATTCTTGGTGGGACTAGAAATGTCATTGCCTCTTCCTAGTTCCTTCTAAGCCAAAATGGTTAATTTTGAAGCTTTAATCACAGTAAATTTAGTGACTGAAAGTTCTATAATGTCAGTCGTTCTAATTAACTATTTTTCGTTTTGAATGGATTGTTGTCACTTTTTTCCATTATGAATAAATCATTGCTTTTATTTCTGTGTATGGTTAATAACCGAATAACCAAACCAAACCAAATTGAAACCGATAACAACCAAACCGATAAATGTATATTATAATTGGTTTGATTTGGTTTGGTTTTGAGAATTTAAAGATCGATTAAGTTGGTTAGATTTTGGTTTTGATCAATAACCGATCCAAACCGACCCGTCAATACTCCTAGTTATGACTTGTGACTTATGACTCTAATGCTATTAATAAGTTATATGAATAATGATAGTTTTCGCATGCTATAAATCGCATCTGTCAAATGCAATTTATACACTACAAGAAATCATATTTATTGTCACCAAAGTATTACCTTTTGTGATTTCATTATATATTGTCTCTATATTCAGTTTCACCATTATATTCTTGATTGTTTCTATTAAGAGTTACTATTTTTATAATTGTTTATCTTCCTCACTATTTTATATCTTTTAAGTAATCATCAATGGAGACCCAAATCCACTATAATATACTCTATAACAAATCATCAGTATAACTCTTGATTTGTCCTCTTCTCATATAACTCAAACAACTTTTGATTAGTTGAAGAGTCCAAAGCTCTATCAAAAGAACTTTTTTGTCTTAACTATCTCTAAACTAACCTCAAAATATAAATACAATATAATACTTTTCATCCACTTCTAATCTCTTTTCACTATTCAATACAAGGAAGAAAACATCCTTTATATAGGTGTAGAATTTATTCCACAAATAAATGTCACGAATGTGGATAATCATTTGAAGAATAGTTGGGGCAATTAATAGAAGGTAACGAGGAGAACATGTCATTGTGGTTATATGAGTTACAATAAAACTTACATATATTTAATTATTTTCATTTCTTTATTTGTAAAATATTTATTTCCCTCCTCACTTTAAATTTATTTATCTTTTCATTTTTAATTATTTTAAAGAAATTATATATATTTTATTATAAAAAACACTCTTTTTAAAACAAAAAAACACGTCGTTTAATTTTTAACGTTTTTTAATGTTTTATTTGATTTTCTTCACTTATTTTTACATCCATCCGAGATTAAATTATTTTAAATACAAGACATTTGGAATTAAATTTAAAACCAAATCAAAAGGAAAGACAAAGAAAATAAAATGAATAAATAAAATCAATAAAAATAAAAAAGAGAGAGAAAAAACAATGAATGAAGTTAAAAAAAAAAAAATATAAGGCAATTTTTTTTTTGAAAAAAATCCTTGTAGTAACTTAGTTTAAATACAAGATAAAGAAAATAACAAGATTTTTTACAAAATAATTAAAAGATTTTTTTAATATAAAAACCAATATGTATTTATCATATATTTAATATTTACAAAATAAAAAAAAGGGTAAACAATGGTTATGACTCTAATTCTATTAACTAGTTGTATGGCGAATGATAGTTATCGCATGCTGTAAATCGCATGCGATTTACACACTAAAATAAAGCATACATATTGCGACGACATTTAGTGGCGATTCTATTTGTTGCCACCAAAGTATTACTTTTATTTTTTGGTTTTCCATTCGATATCCAGTATTCCACATTGGAGCCTGACTGAATTTGAATTCACGTTGGGAAATCCCACGTTAGGGGGTAAAGCGCTCCCAAAGTATTACCTTTTGTTATTGCACTATATGTCGTCTCTATTTTCAGTTTCATTATTACATTCTTGATTGTTTCTATTAAGAACAAGAGAATTACTATTTTTATTTTTTAAATATAAGGCAATTTTGTTTTAAAAAATTACATTTATTAACTTAGTTTAAATACAAAATAAAGAAAATAAAAAGATTATTTTTAAAAATAAAATAAATTTTTTATTTATTTTTTCTTATAAAAAGCAATATGTATTTAATATTTACAAAATAAAAAAAGGGAAAACAATGGTTATGACTTATGCCTATAATGCTATTGATATGTTGTATGTTGAATGATACTTGTCACATACTATAACTCGCATTCATAAAATGCGATTTATACACAATACAATAAATCATACTTATTGTGACGACATTTAGTGGCGAACTTACTTATTGCCACCAAAGTATGTATCGAATAATTTTGGTTCTTTAAATATATCAAACAATTTATATTTGTTAGATTTGATGAAACTTATGAAAAAATGATTTAACCATAAGCACCAAGAAGATCTAATCAAACTCTAAGAAAAGTGTAACACAAAAGATTATACTCTGACACTAAAAAGATATAGAAAGGCAAGAATTATACATCAAAAAGTTACACCATATTCTTGAAATTAATTATAAACTACAAAAAAATGTATCTCTAAATATGAATTTATGGAAAAAAAAATTTCCGTAATTCACGCCAAATTTAACAACACAAGTTCCGTTGGAAGTGTAATAAAAACACTCTATCATGTGTGTTAAGGCGTGCTCAATTGAAACATAATGTAGTTCAACTGTCTAAATGACATTTACTTGCAAGTTTACAAGAATAACTATGTATTCAATATGAAAAAAATTGAATCAGGTCATTTATGTGAGTCAATTCGGATCCACTTAAACAAAATAAGCAATATATACTTATTATATATTTAATATTTACAAAATTAAAAAGGGGAAAACAATGGTTATGACCCAAATGCTATTAATAAGTTGAATGATGAATGATATATAACTCGCATCCATCACATGCGATTTATTCACTACAAGAAATCATACTTATTGTGACGACATTTAGTGGCAAACCTACTTTTTGACACCAAAGTATTAAATTTTCAGTTTCCCCATTATATTCTTGATTGTTTTTATTAAGAATTACTATTTTTGTAATTGTTTATATTCTTGATCAATATTTTTTTAAATATATCTTTAAGTATTAATTATGAAAATTCAAGTCCACTATGGTATAATTTATACCGATTCAGTAGTAAAATTCTTGACTTGTCTTCTTCGTGATACAATTTCTCAACAACGTCGTATAACTCAAACAACTTTGGATTAGTTGACGAGTTCAAAGCTCTACCAAAATTACGCTTTCTTCAACCGTTCAACGTATAATTACTCTCTTTTGCATAGTGAATAAGTTGGAGACTTGGAATACTTTTTTCTTGTCTTAACTATCTCTACACTAACCTCAAAATATAAATACAAATACAATACTTTTCATCCACTTCTAATCTCTTTTCACTATTTAACCCAAGAAAGAAAACATCCTTTGTATAGGTGTAGAATTTATTCCACAAATAAATGTCATGAATGTAGATAATCATTTGAAGATTAGCTGAGGCAATTAATAGAAGATAACGAGGAGAACATGTCATGATAGTTACATGAGTTACAATAGATCATGACATAACTTTTTAAACTTTATACCTACTAATTATCATGCATTTAATATTTTAATTTAAAAAAATATTTTTTAATTTATAATATTAAAATGCACAATAATACCAACACGATGATGAAATTTTCATACTCTAATTGAGCAGATGACTACATGATGAAATGTTCACATATATATTAGACACTTTTAACTTAAATTTTGTAAAAAAGATATTTGTGTGTGTTCCCAAACGTCCATTACGTAGATAATTAATTACATAAAATATGTCTTATCTTTTAATTGTACTCATCAACATCAATTAAAACAAGTCTGAGTTTTACGACTTATGGACGCAAATGCTTATAATTACAAATTATTAAATACTTTAAAGGGATACGACATAAGTACACCCTAAACTATGTCCGAGATCTCAGCGACACATCTAAATGTAACTAGGGTCTTAATCCCTAGTTAAGTTTATACCCTAAATGGAATAAATATACCCTAAATGCTGACATGACATAGAGAGTGTGCCTAATAGTGAACAACGAAAAAATTAGACACATCTCCATTTTTAATTGGCCTATTTACAATTAGTTAGTACACATGATTATTGACATTAAAACTTATATATATTTAATTATTTTCATTTCTTTGTTTGTAAAATATATTTATTTCCCTCCTCACTTTAAACTTTTAATTTTTCTCTTTTGTTAATTTTTTAAAATCTTTTTTCACTTTTAATTATTTTAAAAGAAAGTATGAATATTTTATAAAAATAAATAAATGTTTTTTTTTAAAAAAAGTGTCCTTTAATTTTAACGTTTTAATTATTTCATGTCTTATTTGATTTTCTTTACTTATTTTGACATCCGTCCGAAGTTAACTTATTTTAAATATAATACATTTGAAATTAAATTTGAGATCAAATTAAAGGAAAGACCAAGAAAATAAAAGGAATAAATAAAATCAATTAAAAAAAGAAAAAATAATGAATGGAGTTAAAAAATGATTTTTAAAAAAAATATAAGGCAATTTTATTTAAAAGAATTTACATGCATTAACTTAGTTTAAATACAAAATAAAGAAAATAAAAAGATTATTTTTAAAAATAAAATAAAATTATATTTATTATTTCTTATAAAAAGCAATATGTATTTAATATTTACAAAATAAAAAAGGGAAAACAATGGTTATGCCTATAATGCTATTGATATGTTGTATATTGAATGATAGTTGTCACATGCTATAACTCGCATTCATCAAATGCGATTTATACACAATACAATAAATCATACTTATTGTGACGACATTAGTGGCGAACTTACTTATTGCCACCAAAGTATGTATCGAATAATTTTGGTTCTTTAAATATATCAAACAATTTATATTTGTTAGATTTGATGAAACTTATGAAAAAATGATTTAACCATAAGCACCAAGAAGATCTAATCAAACTCTAAGAAAAGTGTAACACAAAAGATTATACTCTGGCACTAAAAAGATATAGAAAGGCAAGAATTATACATCAAAAAGTTACACCATGTTCTGAAAATAAATTAAAAACTACAAAAAATGTATCACTAAATATGAATTTATGAATTTTTTCCCGTAGTTCGCGCCAAATTTAACAACACAAGTTCGGTAAAATTATATGCTAGACTTAAGGATAGTTTGGTATGGGAATGAGATAAATGAGGTTATCTCATAAATAAAGACATCTCATGAGATTAGTTGTCCATATATATGGAGTAATAATTTATCCCATCATTATAGGATAAATGGTGGAATAAATAATCTCAAAGCTAATAATTAATACCCCTAATTAAATGCAAGATAAAATAATCCTACATTTTATCTCAAAATTATCATCTTTATTCTTTATATCAAACGAGCCAAATGTCGTTTGATACGTGGGATAAGAGATACTAATATTTGAATTTATTTTAGGATGAGTTTATCCCATACTTAATAGAGATAAAATCATGGAACAACTTATTCCACGTTATTATCTCGAGATTATAATACTATTTTTATTTCACATTCACAGTAAGATAACAATCTTGAAATAATTAATCTTGATATAACTTATCTCCGACCAAACAAGTTAAGTATTAATTTTTCATATATTTGAAGACCAAATTATACTTTGGGCCTTGGGGGAGTATAGACTAGGGCTGTTCAAAACCGAACCGAAACCGATAACCCGAACCGAAAAAAAGTTATTGGTTTATCAGTAATGGGTTATTGGTTTAGCGGTTTTGATAATGGTTTTAATTTTTTTTGTTATCGGGTTATCGGTCCTTAACGGTTTGAGGTTTTTTCTTAACGGATTAACCGATAACCCGATAGTAAATTAAATAATTATATTTTTATCATTTTGTATATAAAGTCCTTGACTTAGAGTTTAGTTTCCTACTTTTATTTTTGGCTGTCTCAAACTTTTGGGTATTCTACAATGTAAAAGTGTTTGCTTTTTAGCAAGATGTTATTTGTGAACTCATGTGCATGGTTCATTTGGTTTGTCACCTTGTTTCTACGTGATTTTTAATGACTTTTTTTTGTGTCAAATCTTAACGGTTAAACCGATAACGATCAATAACCGATAAACCAATAACCGATAAGTCAATATCTTAATGGTTCTTTAACGGTTTAGCATCTCTACAAACCGATAACAAATAAGTCAAACCGATAAACTTCAAAACCGAACCGAACCGACCGATACGCAGCCCTAGTATAGACTAAAACAAAATTATACTAGTTTATACACAAAGATAAGGGCATTTTTGTCATTTTCTCGTTGCTTTTGTATAGTGCACATTTTTTGGTAAAACCTGTTTACGCCGGAGACGGACAATCAGCCCCACCACCGTACGACTGAATTTATCAACCCATCTCCGAGCAGCTAATATGGAATTTTCATCAATATGGCTTCATCAATGGTGGAATTTTGGTTTGTTATCGATAATCTAGCTATGGATTAGTCATTTGATATGATTGTGGGAGCTTTGTAGAAGCAGGGTTTCAGTATGTTCCATTGCTTTCCGAGTTTGGTCCGAACTCTCGAAATTCAAACGGGTGCCACATAAAATTTAAAAGGTTTTACTCCATATAGTACTTTTTCTTTGTAATATCAATAATGTATTCATTACAACAATACAGATGATAGTTAACAAGAAGGTGGTAGTGTTACTATTGGTTTAATTGAGATTTTATTTGACATTGTCTCTTGTTTGGTTTGATCAATGATGGTTATATTCTATTTAAGAAGGTGTTAGGTTTTGTTTAAGCGAATTGATTCTCTTTGAAGGTGATCTAAGATGAGATATTAGAGATTTTGGGTTTGATGCTTATATTCTTTTTTACATAGTTCCACAATCAAATTTTTGATAATTTCATTTCCATAATATCTGCCCATTTCCCAATTCAATGCATTGTGCTAGTACACTTTTTACACTGTCAATCAAGCCTGTTAATGTGATCTATTTACTCGATGGTCGAAGCTAATTCATCAACTTGTTGAGTTATTTCATTTTTTGTGTTGAGGATGTTGTAAGCTAGGATGCGTGAGATTATTTCATATATGAAAACTGTAAAGATCATCTCGTGGAAACGATGACATCCGATAGATTACTTCTTCGTTAGAATCTATTATAAGCATCTTGCTTGCGGTATAATCCCCACCAGTTTTTTTTTGGATATAAAGAGATGATTATTTTTCCACTGCTAACCATGTAGTATGTCATTTCTTAGGATTTTTTTCCTTTTATAGCCCAGTTGCTTTTGTGGTGTTGGATTGCTTCATGTTGTCCCACCTTCTCGCGTCTATCTTCCCAAAATAGATGATGCTCCTAAACATATTAACTCTGTCCAGTCTGTTGCTTCAATTGCTGCAGAGTTCATGGCAGACATTGGGCACACATTTGATGATGATGATCTCAAGCAACCTTATTACAACATGTTTTCTCTGATGGGGACTGGGTTCTTTGGTTCTGTTGGTTGCATTATAAACTTTGGTATGTACTAAGTACTAACCTTTTTCTTGTGTGGTTACACACATATATAGATTACACTGTATCAAATTTCTGTAATGTCAAGGGGTGGGGGTCAAACTGCTCTAGCACTATTTCCTAGGAGAACTGTATATTTGATGAAGTGGAAGTAATATATGAACAATGATCCTCGTGACTTCTCTTTTATATTTGAAATGGATAGACCATCTGGTTTTATATGTGAAGCAATAAGAGTTAATTGATGATCTTGTTTTCAGTGTTTACATTATAGAACAAATGAACAACATTAACTGTAAGGGGTTGTTTGACATGGGGGATGGGGAATTAGTTATCCCGCTATACATATGGATAACTTATCTCATCGTTGTAGTTCAAATGGTGGGATAATCCCGGTACTAACTAATACCCCTAACCAAATGCAGGAGATAAAATAATCCTGCATTTTATCTCCTTGTACCAAACAACCTCTAATTGGGATGTGTAACAACATTTTTTTAATTGCACCAAAATTAAGGTTTCATCCATTAGAACTTCACTATTAGAGTGAATCTACAATTGTACACCAAGTTATCAAAGTAATCTTTAGCTGTAAATTTGAATGCAAGATAACCCATACATGGTGATTTGGTTACTAGAGAGATCTGCATTGTAGGATTTCCTGCTCCAGTTAGGTTCTTTCAAAGAATAAAGGTGATTGATTAGATGTTGAGCTCTGTTAGATTGTGATTGACTCGATTTTATGGTCAAAGGTTATCCTGTGTGACCCTTAACAACGGTCTGGCAGTCCTTTACACCTACCTTTGGTCGAGTTGTATCATCTCAGCACAAAAAATGCTATTCATATGACAGTTTATGCCTTGTAATTTCACACTTCAAGAAATTGGTCGTTTTTTGATGACCTTCGATGGACCAAGAAGCTGTCAAGGCATAGACATATACATCAACTAAAAGTCGTCAAATTTTTTTTTTTTTGTAAAATTGGTAACTTTGTATTATAACACAATAGTACATGGGTAGTACTAAACCTTATATACAGAAGAGCTCCAAAACTCCACTGTTCTAAATCTAAATTGAGTCTAAAACATCAATTATAGAGATAGTTTCATTTGAGTATAATTGATTGCACCAAAAACATAACAACAAAATGCAGTTGAGTTTAACTTTCTGCATACTATTCTCTATGCTCTCAAAACACCTAGAATTTCTCTCTTTCCAGGTTGCCCACCAAATTGAAGCAGGGATAATTCTCCATCTAGTTCTGTCTTTAGCTAGCACTTTTGCCTCCTCCCAACTTTTTAGGGCTTTAGTAATTCTCCTAGGCATAGTCCAGGATATGCCTTTGAGACTCAAGAATACCCTCCATATCTGTTGAGTAAATTTGTAGTGTAGAAAAAGATGGTTAACAGTTTCTGATGTTTCTCCACAAAGAAAACACCTAGAGCATAAGGTTATCCCTCTTTTCATAACATTATCTTGTGTCAAAGCTGCTTTCTTAGCTAGCAGCCATATAAAACATGAGACTTTATAAGGAATTCTGCCTTTCCAAATTTGTCTCCACGGCCAAGTAGGAATCTGTTGACTTGGTTGCTCCATCAACCTGTAAGCTGCACCTACTTTAAATATACCTTTGCTGCTTCCTTTCCACCATAATGCATCCTCTTCAGCCTGGAGTCCATTGAAATTTCCAATAATGTTGAGAAATTCTGCCACCCTCATCACTTCCCAGTCATTGAGATGTCTTCTGAAATGGAAATTCCATCCCTGTGTTGTCCAAATCTTTGCAATGGTCCTTTGTTGTGAGAGAACTAGGTTATATATGTCTGGAAAAAGGAGTTCCAGATTACCTGACTCGTGCCATTCATCCTTCTAGAATTTGGTCTTGTTCCCATTCCCCACTTTCATCTTGGAGTTGAGTTTGACTACCTCCCATAATTCTCTTATGGATCTCCATAAGCTGACCCCATAAGGTGAAGTCACATCCTTAGTCATCCAACTATCTTCAACCTCATATTTGGCACCTACCACTCTTTTCTACATTAACTGATCTTCAACAGAGTACCTCCACAACCACTTCATTCTGAGTGCTTCACTTTGAAATATCAGATTCTTTATTCCCAATCCACCATTCTTTTTCCCAGTTACCACAGATTCCCATTTTACAAGGTGAAATCTTTTCTTCTCGTTGTTACCTTGCCACAGGAATTTCCTTCTTATCCTATCCAAATTTTTGATGACCCCTGCTGGAATAGGAAACAATGACATCATGTATGTTGGTAGAGCATTAAGGACTGAGTTGATGAGGGTCAACCTCCCTCCCATAGATAGGTATTGAGTTTTCCATCTAGCCAATTTTTTCTCACACTTCTCTATCACACCATTCCAAATTTCAATAGACTTGGATTTTGCTCCCAAAGGCATGCTCAAGTAGGTTGTTGGCAAAGTGCCAACTTCACCCCAAGAATTGAGGCTATACAACTCATATTATTGACTTCATTAATGGGATACATGAAGCTTTTCCGCCAATTAATGTGCAGGCCAGATTACCCCTTCAAATAGGACCAGAATCACCCTTAAATATTTCAATTGTTCTTCCTCAGCTCCACAGAAGATGAGTGTATCATCGGCATATTGAAGGTGTGTCACTTCCAAACTTTCAGCTCCATTTCTCGACACATCAAAACCTTTCAACCATCCTCTTGTGTTAGCTATCTTAATCATACTGTTTAGACCCTCCATAGTGATTAAGAACAGGAAAGGTGATAGTGGGTCACCTTGCCTGAGACCTCTTTGTGAGCTGAAAAAACCTGCAGGAGACCCATTGATTAAAACAGAAAAGTTTATTGTTGAGATGCATAACATAATCTAGTTCCTCCACTTCTGTCCAAATCCCATCATTTCTTAGGTCTTCATCAGGTACTTCCAGTTAACATGATCGTATGCTTTTTCTATGTCTAACTTGCAAAGAATGCCAGGTTTCTTCTGTTTAGTCCTGGAGTCTACTGCTTCGTTAGCAATCAAAACTGCGTCCATGATTTGTCTCCCTTTTATAAATGCCATTTGTTGTGAATCCAACAGTTTGTCTATCACACCCTTCAGTCTCTCTGTGAGTACTTTAGATAGTATTTTATAAATACTACCTATAAGACTGATTGGTCTATAGTCCCTTAGCTCCTTTGCTCCTTTCTTTTTGGGTAGAGTGCAATGAATGTAGCATTAAAGCTCTTCTCAAAAACTTCTTGATCATAAAATTTTTGAAAAGTATCCATTATATCCTGCTTCACTATCTCCCAACACTTGATGAAAAAACCCATTGTGAAACCATCTGGTCGAGGGGCCTTATCAGCTGCACATAGCTTTAGACATGTTAGCACTTCGTTTTCCTCGAATCTGCCTTGAAGGGCCATTTTCTCTTCTTCGGTAATGACTGGGCAATGTGCATACTGATGAGTAGGTCTCCATGGTATGGGTTCTGTATACAGCTTCTTGTAGTAAGTGATTATTTCTCCTTCAATTTCAGCTGACTCTTGAGTAGCTTCCCCCTGTATCATTAATTGATCAATGTTGTTGTACCTTTTGTGAGAATTTGCCATTTTGTGGAAAAACTTGGTATTTTTGTCCCCTTCCTTAAGCCATAGTATTCTTGATCTTTGTCTCCATGCAATTTTCTTCTTCTTAATCAGTTCCTCGTGTTCTAGTAGGACTGCAGCTTTTTTTGTTATTTCTTCTTCTGTAAGCACTCTGTTTTCCCTCTCCATGTCCATTTCTGCCAATTGTTCTAGCAGTTTCTTTCGTTGTAAGCCAAGGTTTCCACTCTCCTCTTTTCTCCATTCGTTAAGTTTGTGCTTCAAAGCTTTAAGTTTGCAGGCCAACACATAGTCTGGTTTCCCTGAGTGTCTGAATGATGACCACCAGTCTTTTACTCTGTCAACAAAACCTTCTGATTGTAACCACCAATTTTCGAACTTAAAATAACTTTTATTTCTCTCCCAGCTTCCACCAATCAAGGCTATTGGAATATGATCTGAACTCAGCCTTTGCAAGGGGATCTGTTTCAGATTATTGAAGCTGTCTTCCCATTCTTTCGAGAACAAGATTCTATCAATTCTAGACGCTGCTACATGCTGGTCTCCTTTAAACCAGGTATATGCAGCATCTTCTAGTTGTAAATCCACCAATTCCATGTCTTCTATGAAAACAGAGAACTCCCTCATACCCCTTGTTCTACTGTTGCAATTTTTCTTCTCCGATATATACCTAGAGACATTGAAATCTCCACACAGTGCCCAGGGCCCTTCAAATTTCTTATGTGATTAGTTTTTCGACTGATAGGGCATTGCAATCCATCAAAGATCGTTTGCACCATTTCGTAGGAAGATGTTTTAGAGGACATTTCCTTCTCTGTTGGTAGGAATATGTCCGTCAAAGTTCTTGACAAATAAAAGATTTTTAGGGCTTCCATCAGTTGAATTAATTTTAGTTGAAGACCTGACTGTCAGAAGACTATTTCATAGTTCATTACTTTTTGGCAGGTCAGTCGTTGGGAGCTCAACTTCTAATACAGGAAAATATTTATACTTGTGAGTGATTTTTGGTTGAGTTTTTTTTTTTTTTTTGGTTTCCCATCCGGTGTCCGGTACCCACATTGGAGCTCGCCTATTCCGGATTCGCGATGTGTAGGGCCCCATTTGGGGGGAAGCGCTCCTTACCAAGGGTTTTTCCATACCTAGGGCTCAAACCCAAGACCTCTAATTAAGAGAGGAGCAACCCCATCCACTGCACCACATTCTTTTCTTGAGTTTTCTCCATTTAGATCTAACGGTCCTTTCCCCCTGTCCCCATCAACATTGCCGCTCACCACTCCTCTCTTGTGGTCTCCACTAGCTAGTAAATCTCCCTTCCCCCTGCTGTTGATCCTTTTCCTTTTTGTCTCCTTTTTTCTTTATT